>JZKD02S0849848.1:32284-51495 GCA_000966675.3 Picea glauca | reverse complement strand
TAGAAAATGGGAAGTTGCTAGGTGGTCGTCATTCTATTTAGTTACTGTAAACGTAATGTGGTTATGGGTGGGGTAACGAGTTGAGTTTAATTATCATTAATAACAGTACCATGCCAGGTCTTGAACTATGTTCAATAATCTAGTATGATTCAGTAAATGGGGTTGTGAATAACCGAATTACATTATTTAAGGTTGGATAACTCATCGATTAATAAATTTTAATTGGAGCAATTGGTCTGTAATTTTGTCAATGAGTCTTAATCATGGAGGGTCAAGGTCGTAGTCCTTCTTACTTGCGCCTTCCTGGAGGACGTTTTGTTGTTCATATAATTTACGTTGTACGAGGTCGTAATCATCTTATTGCTTGGTCAGTTTTGTCGAGCGGGATGTAGACACCTCATTGTAGCCTAGTATATAAGTCTCTGTGTGATTATTTTTGTAAAGAATCCTATGTCGTATCAAGAGTCTCGGGCCCTTTAAAGGCAGGGTTTCCACTATTGCGACACACCTGGCGGAGATTACTAGTTTCTGCCTGAGAAGTCGGCCAGGAGCCTATCTGACCTTCTCTCTCTTCGGAGCAGCGAACTAAGATTAAATGCCTTGCTTTCCTGTGCAGAAATAGTAAGATCTACTACTATGGATCCTTCCCTCTGTGTTCATATTGTGCATAACCCAATATGTCGTTAAATGTTTTCATTGTGCGCCTTGTGTCTATGGTCGTTATTACTTGCATTTACTCGTTGTGTGCCTTCAGTCTTCTTGTGATGACCATCGTGGTTGCGTCTTGTTGGTTGTCGAGTGGCGATGTAGAGTCAAGTGTGTCTGTTACTTCTACACACGTGCACACACCTTAAACAAAAAAAAAAAATTGCACCTCTTATCAGAGTTTTTGTCGTAATGAGGAGGGTCATTACACATTCAAATCCTTGCAAAATTATGAGAACTTTGACTATAAAGTTGACCAATTTCGAAACTAGCTCAATTTCATGCTCTTTGGCACACAAAACAATGCATTAAATGCTCATTAATGAAAAATTGAGAAAATCATTTTACAAATGACCTCAAATCACAAAAAAAAAAAAAAAACTCATATTCATTATCCTTGCAAAAAATCATGCAAAATTGATATAAAATACTTGAAATTTCGTCAAAGTGCCATTTGGAATGCTTTATGGTGCAACACAAAACTAAGCTTGTACTTGCACGTATTCAATGCATCCATAAAGTCTCAAAAACCATGCCCTGTCTCAAACTTCATGTTCCTCGAGATCTATGCATAGGGATGTGTGTGCATACCTTGGATTATGTTCCCATCTATAGGATTGCTTGTACTTGCAAGTACTTTAATGCATCCATAAAGTCTCGAAAACCATGCCCTATCTCAAACTTCGTGTGCCTTGAGATCTATGCATAGGGATGTGTTTCCTCAAATATGTAACTTAATTCTATCTATGGAGGGAACCTCACCAAATTTAGAGGTGTTGGCATATTGGTTGGGCCTTCTGATTATATCCCTGAGGTTCTTGGGTTTGATCCCCGTCCATGACATATTGTTTGTTATTTGTTATATATAGTATAACAATATACTGCATATGTTTTCAATCTGTTGGTATATGATATAACTGTTGGCATATGTACTAGCCCCTCTGTGAACCTTGTGAGGGTCATATGGTATAACATATGACCTTAAGCTAGGGATCGAGGGCTAGGCCCTCGACCCCTTTTAAACCCCAAACAAACCATTACAAAACCATAAAGAAAATGTGAAACATATATAGGTTAAGAACTATATGGTGGCATGTTGGTTGTGGTGGGTATTTTAAGGCTTTGGGAGGTCATGAGTTCAACCCCTATTGACTCCCAAAATTTTACACAACACTCATCTATCTTGGCCAATGGGAGGCTACCAAGTGGTAGCCTCTCATTAGCTCGTACATGCCACGTGTCAACAAATAATTGGAACACTTGTCAACCTAGAGGTATGACTACCAAATCAATTTCCAAATGGACATGCCACATCATTTTTGTACGACCATGTACCACATCACAAGCTGATGCCACCCTGTACTATGTTGACATCATCATTTGACCTTCGAATTTCATGTTTGACCCAAACTTTAACTGCTCATAACCTTTGCATATGAACTTCGTTTGGCTTGTCGTTTGCGTTGTTAGAAAGATGACAGCGATATCTATGCAATGAAGACATTTTTTGGACAATTTGAGATAGCCAAATTTTGATCATTTAAGGATCCCTAAGACCTCTGTGAGCGTTCTGGATCCTCCTGGACCTCTATGAGCGTTCCTTAGATCCTCCTGGATTACACCTTCCCACTGGAGAGCTTTTGGACCTCCAAAAGTATAGATATTCAACAACTTAGTGATGATAATTATAACTCACTCATCTTACTTAAATGTGTTTATATCCAGTAACTTAGTGATGAAGCTTCTTCATTCTTACATCTTGTTGACTCTTTTGAAAATAAGTCTTCATATTGGGTCTTTGATCTTAGGTACTAGGGCAGTGCACTTATGTCTGCTTCTCTAGAATATAGCTCTGACTCTAGCCTTTGGAACTGTAGATAATATGATATATAGCTCTAGTTTTTGGCTCATAGATTCCCTGACAACAAAAGTCACGTTGAAATTCATAAGTCCTTCTTTCGCTTTCATTTTTCTTCACTTATATTTTTCCAAGTATGTTTCCCTCCCATAATTTTCATTGGCATATCTTACCTCCACGATTTATGTTTTTTTTCCATACTTATGTTATTTTGATATATTCATGGGTTGGAAGACTCGTGAAGTCACAACTATCACTTTTCTTCCTTGAACCTCTTCCCAACACTTAATTTATTTTTCATTTTGCAGACTCCTACTTTCTTTTCTTTGTATCCTCCCATCTTCACAAGTTCGTCTGACAAGTATCAATACTTAGCTAGTTTTCTTATCATATCGGAGTCACGGGCTCACATTTTCATTTAAAATATTCAACTCTGCCACCTCGCCATGATGTGTCCTTCCTCTTTCATGGTTCTCAAGTCATATTAAATGATAATTCTATGAACTCAACTACTAAATTTAATTCGGAAAATGTCGTTATTAATGATGTTTCTATCGAGGAAAATTTCATTTATTATAGATTAATGTTATTATCAAGGATCTAATGTAAAATATTATTTCACTGTTCTAAGTGGCATTACGAAGAATTATGTCAACCTACTAAAGATGGCCAAAATAAAACAACATTTATGTGGGGATACCTTCAATCTATTCACCATAGAAGATCACAATTACCATTGGTTGAGGGAATATTGGTATTATTCAATGTTACTAGACAAAGATAATAATAAAGTTTGGACATCATGAATAGCTCTAGTTTCTTCTGTCCCTGAGGTTTTCAAGTGAAAATATATCGTCACCTAGTGCATTGATAATATTTTCCATAATAGAAGAACCATTCCATTACAAAGTGGCTCCCATGTTTCATTGGCGCCTTCAGTTTTCAAAAAAATGTTAAAGTTACCAAAGCCAAACTTAATGTACAAAGGAGAAAATGCCATAAATTTTCTTAGAGGGAAAAATAATGGGATTGATCTCTTGCAATAATATTTACAAGACCCTACTACAATGATGAAAGACCTATCTAGAATCCAGGTTAGTTCTTTAGGAATCTTATAGAGAAATTGCTTGTCTATTTACTAGAGTTACTGGTCAGGATTCTACAAAAACTATTCCCCGGCTGGTCCTATATATTTTATATTTTATAGTTCATGAGAATGTTGTTTTTTTATTGGGAAAAGATCATATTGAATGAAATTTTTACACAATTAATGAATTTTAGAAGTGAGAAAAAGTTTTATATGGCATCTTATATGGTATTTTCTTTCACACATTGTCATACTTTTAAAGGTTTGAGTGTTGTAAAAAGGGTAAACTCAAAAATTAACCCCGTGACTATGTGGTATCAAGCTCTCTGGAGGCAGAAAGTTATCCATTATTTTTATGAATTTTACAATGATTTTGTGTCTAAATTTAAGAAATTACTCTTTGGAGAAGACATTTCTAGGCTTTCATTGGAAGCATCCAACTTTTTGAATAAAAATGGAATTATGGAGAAAATGGATAATCACAATATTATTAGGATCTTATGTTCTCATGAAAAGCCTATATTTATTCCTTATTATGTGTCGAACAAGTTGTTTATCATAGAGGTGGAGAGGTAGTATAAGTTATGGTTTCATGATTTTTATGGCAAAAGGAAAAAGTAGTTTATTCTTTTTTTCTTGGCGAGTTGGTGAAATTATTTTGAGAGGAATTTCCAAAATCGATGAATATGCCTCTTACTTTGACCATTTTAACTTGAAGTTTGCAGAAGAAATCAAAGGGTTTGATCCTAACCATATTTTTTATAATCACATGGTATTATTTGGGATAAGCCCCACATTGATCAATACACTCATATTTGGGGAGGAACAGGGTGATAATCATGACCCTCCTATTCAAGGTGTTGATAAACATTTTGGTGACATAGAGACAACTGACCGCATAACCGCAACAGACAAAGATATAAAAGGTGCATCAACAAGAAAATGAGAAAGAGAGAATCCATCATAGTAATTCCATACGAATTACATACTTTCTTCCTTATCATATTTCATACATTTATATTTATTCTTTTATTGGAAAAGTATAACCGAATTCTGATAATTTCCTCCTTGTCTTCTTTCCAGATCATGTTGCTTGTGCTCCATTCCATGTTCTTCTCTTCATATCATTTCTTGTAAATGTTTGTATGATCCACGGGAGCCCCAATACTAGTCCATTAATGGACAAATGCCTTTAAATTTCAAGTATTGTAACATACATTATCATTTTTTAGAAGTCCTAGAGAACTAAGTTGGGACCGGTTTTGATTATATTTTATAACTTTGAGTTTTGAGTATAGAATATTTGAAGTCGATCTATCAAAAACTTCTTTCGAGCTTAATAAGTAGTACTCTTTCAAAATTCTCTTATTCCATTGGGCCATTTCTTTTATTTTGAATGTGATCAAAATTCTTATCTAAACTGTGATGGATGTCACGATTTTATCATTTTCTATGTTGTGTGTTATTTGAGGTTCTTGGTCCACTTCTTAGGAATTCTCCATATATGTAAATCTTTATTTTTTCGTATTTTAAATTTTATTGAGCCATAAAGAGTTGGATTCAGTCATTTGGAAAAGTCCCATATTATGTTTGATATAAAATATTTAAATAAAATCATAAGCCAAATAGGAGTACCACCTCTCTAAAAACGCAAGGGGATTCATATCCTTGTGAGGTTTATGTTTTGATCTTGACAGATTCAAATGTCAACATTTTTGGCAACCATACTGGGTACGAATTTGAAAGATTGGTTTTAGACTAAATTTTTTCATGACTTTTCCTCAACCTAATCAAATCCAACTAGAAATTGGATTGGGAAACCAAAGAAGTATTTTAATTCAATTATATAATATTGCAACAACCACATCCCAAAGTCAAGAAGAGTTAGAGAGATCTTGGAAGACTCTTGTTCAATAAGAAGAACGAGAAATCCTTAGAAGAAAAAGAAGAGATGAAATACAAATTTGAATATCTCAAGCATAAAATAGAAATTGAAGTTGGACGAGTATAAAGGGACATCGACCAAAAGTAGGAATAAGCTGTTGCAATTTGAAGAACGCTTTTTTGAAGAAAAGAAGAGATATTCAAGAATGGGTGATAAGGAAGAAAGACGTGAATAAAGAAACAAATACATATGAGAAGAAAGACGTGAAGGAATGATCCAGGTGGATATTGGGGGCCACCCACCTATTCCAACTGGCTCCTCCTCTCCATTTTTGTTCAGCACGTTCTTCTGTACTGCTTTGTAATTGTGGGTTCTACACTTCTAGGACTGTCTGAATACCCACACATCCTCCAGGTGGATATGAGTTGCCTATCCCCTAATAAAAATGGCTTATTTTGTATGTTTTCATGTCAACACATCTTGTTGTACTTTCGAGGTTGTTTTGGGGCCCTAAACGTTGTTTTTTTGGCTCGCCATAATCAAACTATGGATGTAGTTAGAGTTTGATCGTGAAATGTGTATTTATATGAAATAACTTTCCAACTGGATATCACGTGCCTAAAAAGGAGGCCGTATGAAAAAGTTACGGCCCTAAGAAGATGAGGTTCCAAATTACACCAATTTACCCATAGGGCCCACATGACTTTTGGCGTTTCACCTTCTAGGGTTAGGTTTTTGGATGTCTAGGGTTTTTGCATTGATGAGTAATATAAAAAATGCCTATGGAGCCTCATTGTAATCCATTATTCTCAGAAGGATGCATGTATCAACCACATCTCTTCTTAGAGATAGCTACCACCATTCGAGCAAGTTTTCAGTTATGCAGTTTTACAGTTTCAGCCTATTTCATTATTTAATAGAAGATATTGTTCACTAGATATTTGTGTTATTTTCTATATCTCTGTGTTTATTGTATTCAGTCTGTTAATCAGTTCTTTCCACTCCTAAATCCATATCAGTGGTATTATAGCGGTCTTCTCTTCATTTATTTTTATTTGTGCATGTCCCAGACAAGATCTGGGTACAAGAAGTTGGGACTCGATCCAATCGATCCATTACTAGATTGGTCATGCCAAGCCCGACAACAACCCATGGGGGATGAAAATAAATATGATGGAGGAGGATATCCTATTAAAATGTTTCTTGAGGAATCCCTCGCATGACAAAGGAACAAAATGATGGACAACTTTACGCAGATCCTTTGACGGCTTCCCATGGGAGAAACATCTTCATCAAGCGGCCATGCAACCCTCTTCAAGGTACAAGTAAATTTTGATATTCCATTATTTGAAGGATTGATAGATGCCGATTCTGTAGATAAATGGTTGAATATACTCGAAGGATGTTTTTTGGTCCACAATTTTTTCGATAGGGAAAAGATCACTTTTTCACTCCTCGAGGTCATTCCCCATGTTAAAGACTAGTGGGATACTTACTCTGAGCAAAGGTTCGTGGAGGAATTTACAATGTTTGTGGTGGCCCCTACATGGTATTCCTTCTAGGACGCCATTAAAGAATAGTACTACCATGTTGGAATCTACAAGGACCGGTACACTAGATGGACCACCCTACGTCAAGAAAGGGGCCAGACAGTACCATATTTCACCAATATTTTCCATACCCTACACACCAAATTGGGTATCAAAGACTCCGAGCATCATCTAGTGCTCGAATACCATGTTTTTTTACATAGATACATTCAAACATAAATGGAGTTCCTATACATCGCCTCTTTGGGAATGACTTATAGATACGTTGTCAAGATTGAACATAAATTTAAGAAAAAATGACGAGAGTTTGGATCTGCAAACCCCTCAGAGTCGAATCAGGGAAAAGGAAACCCCAACCCACACAGAAAGGGACCAAGTCAAGATGGTCACCATTAAGACAACCAGTCCAAGCCGAAACAAAATAAGGGTAATGATAAGATGAAGAAGGACATGGGAAAATGTTGTGAGTACCATAAAATTCCTTGGCACAACACCGAAGAATGTCACTCTAAGAAGTCCCTCGTGGTCGAGCTTAAGTATTTCAAGTCAGAGGCCGATTCTGATTCTAATTCAAGTCCTGAAGGAGGGAAACATATTATTGATGATGAACCCAATTCCACTGTTGCTACCACCAAAGTTTGGCCAAGTGAACCAAAAGAACCAGAGGAAGGGGAAAGCCTATTCCACTTGTATATGTGGGTCAAGAGGAATCTGATTCATTTCATTATCGACAATGGTAGTCATAACAAATTGATTTCAGCAGAGGTCATCAAGTGGTTGGAATTTCCAACGACACCGCACCCACAACCCTACACCATCGGTTGGCTTCGCCAAGGAAGAGATCTCTGTGTTAGCCAACAATGTCGTCTTCCCTACGGCATCAAGCCTTTCAAAGATGAGGTACTATGTGATATTTCTCCCCTTGAAGTTTGTGATGTTTGTTTAGGACAACCATATTTGTGCAAGCGTCATGTTTTGTATGTGTTTAGACCTCGCAGTGTTATTATTACTTTGGGTAGATAATTGTACAGGATCCTAGAGGTAGCGTTGCCTACTGCTATTTCTTTAATCTATGCTAAGGAATGCAGTAATTTCATTTCATAGACCGGGAAGTTCATCTTCTTTGTGATCCATTCTCACAGTAAGAAGAAGGTTGTCACCACATCCATGACCTCTACACAATGCCTCTCTTTGTAGTAGAAGCAAGTGGACTGGATCATGGAAGAATACAAAGGCATCTTCTCTTCACCTACAGGGGTACAAAAACACTACTAAGTCAAGCATCCAATTGATCTGACCCTCGATGCACCTCTACCTAATGGAATATTCTATCGACGCTCGTTGATGGAGAATGAAAAAATTAGGCGTGAGATCTAGGAGCTTCTTCAAAAGGGGCACATCAGACCCATCTCCTCCCCTTACGGAAGCCCGATTGTACTAGTTCAGAAGAAGGACATGATTTGGTGACTTTGCATTGATTACAAAGCCTTAAACAAAATCATAGTCAAGAACCACTACCCCATTCCCATGATTGATGCCCTTCTTGAAAAACTCAAGGGGGAAAATTTCTTCAACAATATTGACCTAAATTTTGGCTACCACCAGGTTCCCATCGAACCAACTAATGTATGGAAGACAACCTTCAAGTCTAAAGAAGGTCTCTATGAATGGCTATTCATGCCCTTTGTCTTAACAAATGCACCAACCACTTTCATGATGTTGATGGATGATGTATTGAGACCCTTCACCAACTCCTTTGTGGTGGTATATTTGGATGAAATCCTCATCTTTAGCAGAACGTGGGAGGAGCACGTGTGACATATTCAACAGGTTTTGAGAACTCTGTAGTAGCACAAACTGTATGCCAACTTGGAAAAATTCTCTTTTGGCATGAGCATGGTCCAATACTTGGGATACATTCTTGATGATAATGTGGTGCATGTTGATCTAGCTAAGATCTAAGTCGTTAGTGATTGGTCAGCCTCGACCACACTGACTGAGCTTCAGAGCGTTTTGGGGCTAGCCAACTTATACCGAAGGTTCATGTTGGGATTCTTCCATATTAAATGGGCCCTCAGCCAGGTGACCAAGGGTGGTGGTAGGGCCAATTTCATATGGGGGAAGGAGAAACAATGAGAATTCGATGATCTGAAGCATCGCTTGTTCTCAGATCCAGTACTCTCCTTGTCTGATCTACAACAACCATTCTAGATTGAGATTGATGCATTTGAATATGATGTGGGCACATTTCTCACTTAGCATGGGCATCTGGTGGCATACCATAGTGAAACACTCTCCTATATTGTCCATAAATACCCCACCTATGATAAGGAAATGTATTCCATTGTACAATCATGTCATCAATGTAAACATTACATTCTGGGGAAAGAGACGATCATACACAATGATCACAAGCCTCTGTAGTTCATACATACATAGGGGAAATTGCAAAACCATTGCCATCATAAGTGGTCCACCTAACTGCCACAGTTTAATCTCAACATAAAGTATAAGACAGGTATCTCCAATCGTGTCCCTGACTACCTCAGTCAGCCCCCTGTGGCTGCACTCACCACTATGCTCAATTCCTGTGGACATGAAGCATTTGAGTGGCCCCAACTTTATCAACAAGATCCGTACTTCACGACAACATATCATCTATTGGGTATAGGTGCAACTGTTATTGATTTTCACATTCAAGATGAAATATTATGCCACCTGGGACATCTTTGTGTTCCTACAAGAGAGTGTGCAAAGCTGATTTGGGAAGCCCACTACAGTCGGGTGGCATGGCATAGATAAAATTGTGGTCATTCTTCGTAAACATTTTTATTGGCAAAAACTTTGACAGAACATCACCAAGTATATTAGATCTTGCACTGTCTGTGCCATTTCCAAGCCAGCCATCAAGAAACAAGGCTTAAATACCCCTCTTCATATTCTCGAGAAGCCTTGGGAATCCATCTCAATGGATTACATGTCTGGCTTGTTGTCCACTAATAAAGGAAATGATTGTGTGTTTGTGGTCATTGATCGGTTTTCGAAGATGGCCATCCTCACAGCTTGAAAGAAGAATGTCACAAAGATATATACTTCCAATATCTTCTTCGAACGAGTGTGGGTCCACTTTGGGATACCACAGACCATCATCTACAATTGAGACAACAGGTTCCTCAACACCTTTTGGTCGAGTTTCTGGTCTCTGTTGAACACCAAGATCACAAAATCCACTGCTTTCCACCCCCAAATCGATGGCCAAACAAAGGTCGTCAATCAGATGATTGTGCACATCCTGCACATGTAGAATTATAAGAATCCATGTACATGGCACAAGAGTCTCCCATATGTCCAACACAGTTACAACAGGTCTCTACATAGTTCCGCCGACCATAGCCCATTTCAGATGGGTCTGGATTCCAACCTTTGGGACCCATTGATGTTTCACTCCCTCTTGCCACCACACAAATAGAATCTTCCCCTGATCAGCCTACGATCGACAAATCCACCATATTCATTGAATGGATTCAACACATTTTCCAACATGTCTATGATATTTTGCAGACATCCAATGCTAAGTACAAGTAGCACCATGATCAACTCAGGGTACCACACTAGTTTCAGGTTGGTGACAAAATATGGTTACATCTGAAGAAGGATCGTCTCAACATGCCCCATTAGAATATTCTCCCACTTCATTATGGGCCTTACACTATCACCAAGGTTGTGGGTAACAATGCTTTTGAGCTCAACACTCCAGCCTTCCTTGGTCTGCATTCATTATTCAATGTGGACCTCCTTTGACCATATTTTACACCATTATTGGACACTTATGAGATCAAAAAACAACTTCCACCAATAAAGCTCAACCCCGACTACATGGAACAAGAATCCACTGATCAGATAGTGGACACATAGGTCAAGGGCACTCGCTAACAACAAATCCATATTTATTGGGTTGTCAAGGCAGGGCAACTCATACACCAAGGAAAGTGGCTCACCTGGGGTCAAATCTAGTAGAATTTTCCTCACCTGATGGGGGAACTCAATTCATTGGAGATCATTGCTTCCTAAGGGGGGAGTATTTATCCAGGTGGATATTGGGGGCCACCCACCTATTCCAACTGGCTCCTCGTGTTAGTTTTTGTTCAACACATTCTTCTGTACTTCTTTGTAATTGCGAGTTCTACACTTTTGGGGTTGTCTAAAGCCCCACACATCCTCTAGGTGGATATGGGTGGGATATGGCCTAATCCAACTGGATTATTTTGTATGTTTTCATGTCAACACACCTTGTTGTACTTCTGCGGTTGTTTTTTCCCCCTAAACGTTGTTTTTTTGGATCACCACAATCCAACTGTAAACAAAGTCAGAGTTTGATAGTGAAATGTGTAGTTCTCTAAAAGACCATTCCAATGGGATATCATGTGCCTAAAATGGAGGTCGTATGCAAAATTTACAACCCTAGGAAGTTGAGGTTCCAAATTACACCAACTTACCCATAGGGCCCACATGAATTTTGGCGTGTCACCTTCTAGGGTTATGTTTTTGGATGTCTAGGGTTTTTGTATTCATGAGTAATATAAAAAAGGCCTATGGAGCCTCATTGTAATCCATTCTGCTCAGACAGATGGACATAGCAACCACATCTCTTCTTAGAGATAGCTACCACCATTCGAGCAAGTTTTGAATTTTTCAGTTTTATAGTTTTAGCCTATTTCATTATTTAATAGAAGATATTGTTCACTATATATTTGTGTTATTTTCCATATCTTTGTGTTTATTGTATGCAGTCTATTAATCAATTCATTCTTCTCCTAAATCCGGATTTAGGAAGGTATAGAATCCCAAGGAGAAGGGTAAGAGACTCTCCTGTAAACCTCTAGGGAGAACAACATGAGCTCCTTATACTTCTAAAGGGGACATTCAAGACATTCTCATGGGATGGAGCAATTGATCCAAAAAGACATGTATATTTATTCTTGGATGTTTGTGATTTCCATCTTATCGAAGATGATGATGTAATGGTAAGATTATTTCTCCAAACATTGGCCAATCAAGCTTATGAATGGTACACATCATTGCTACTAGATCGATTGGGTCATTTGAATATCTTGAAACGATGTTTTTGAATATATTTTCTCCTCTAGTTTCTTATCATACTCTTCTCACAAACTTTACTCAAATGTTCCTGAGAAAAAATTAAAGAGTTCGATATTTTTATTTGAGATTCAATAAAACATTGAACAAAATACAAAAAGAAAAAAGGCCAAATGTTCTGGTAGTACTTGGTTGTTATAATAATTCCATGCCTTCTAATGTAAATTTTACTATTAGAGCCTCTCAAATTGAAAACTTAGATGAAGAAATGGGAAAATCCATAGATGGAAGAAATCATGTTTGAAACAAGAGCTAACCTTGGTATTATTCTTGGAAAAGTATGAAGATAAATAAATAATCTGTCCATTTCTGATCAGGGGGAATCATGTTCAAATAAGAATGAGGATAAAAAAACATGCCATCTTGGAAATCAAGGAGACAGAGGAGGTTTTTTCAAAGGAACCATACCAAATGTAAAAATTGACCTTGTTGCAACAAAAGAGACAAAGCAAAAGATGAAGATTGCACAAATGAATAGAACCATCGAGAAAATGAAGAAATAAATAATTGGATTCAGAAGAAATGAAAATTTCATTCTTGATTCAAGGATGTCAATTCAAAAACAAAGAAGAAATCTTGCTCAAGAAAAAAGGACAAGAATCAAGAATAACAATGATCAACAGAGACAGAGAATCCCAAGGGAAACTAATCCCAATGTAATAATACTTCAAGAAGCTTATGATGAACAAGTTATTGAGAAAGAGGTCGACTATATTCAAGAATAAATTCTTGAATCTATAGAGACGGATGGATGTGAGACATCCATGTACATATTTGAAGAAAATGAAAAAAATAGTATCTCCCAAGACAATGTTTTCCAAACACGAGGACAATCAAATAAATCCAAACCAAAGGAAAATATAGAAAAAGAAAAAGAAAAAGGAAAAGAGAAGAATAAATCAAGTGAGCAACAAATAATTGTAAATACTCATCAAATGATGTATGATGTGGTCGATGGTATTAGTAAATTGATAATCACTCTACCCTTCACGGAAGTGGTAAAGATTCTGCAACGGAGAGAAACTGTTCTCAAAATTTTAGATGATCCAAGAGGAAGAATGGAATTTGTTATTGAAAATCCAATGCAGAATCAAACAATATCAGCTGTCAAGTTGAGAGACAAAGTCTCTCCCTTATATATCTCGATTGAAAATCATGATGTTGTGCTTCAAAATTGTTTGATAGATTCTGGAGTGACGAATAATATCATGCCCCTATCAGTAATGGAAGCACTTAGTATGAGTTGTACCAAATATTATGAAACAGACAGAAGTATTTATGCAATCGATTACAGAAAAGTATCAGCCTATGGAGAAATCAAATACTTGTATGCTTGGATTATTGGTGCCCCTCAATTATCACCATTTTCACTATCATCGTGGTTGATCTTCTCTGAGCATACGAAGTAGTCCTTGGAAGATATTACTATTTAATTATTGGTGGCTACAAAATGAGTGATGGTAGTTTCATGATGATTCCAAACAAATATGGGACAATGTTAAAATTTCCTCGTGAGCCCAGAAAACTATTTTCATTTAAAACAAAAGATAATGAAATGATGCAGGATTATATAGACACAGGTATTGGAAATTATATTATACTTGATTTAGAGCAGTATAAATGTTTGAAACAATAAGGTAATTATTTTACTAGATACTGGAGAATATCATTTGATGGCGCATTCGCAAGCTCAGGGAGCGAGGTTGGAATTGTACTTAAAAGTCTTGATAAATTCATATATCCACATGCTATCCGATTGGAATTTCCATGTACCAACAATGAAGCAGAGTATGAATAACTAATTTAAGGGATGATTCTAACATTGGAAATGAACATTGAACACTTGATTATAACTAGTGACTCTGAATTGGTTATAAATCAAGTCATTCAAAGATATAATATCAAGAAATAAAAACTCAAGTTGTATGTCACAAGAATAAACGAATTGATGGAGGATTTATTTTCATTCAATATATCTATTGTCCCCAAATAGAAAAATCAAAAGGTGGGTTTATTGGTGCATGTTTCTTCATTATCTAATGTAGAGGAAATTCAAATAAAAAGTTCATTTCAAGTCAAAATAATTTTCATACCTTCGGTGCCCGACAATCAAGAATACCTTCAGGTATTTGAAAATGATGAAGAATTAAATGATTTCTTGGCCAATGAAAATGATTGTAATTAGAATGATAATAGTGTTTCCCCTATTCCAAAGGAATGTGTAAAATAAGAGTATCTTTTTACAAGAGATGATCAAGCAAAGAATCTCAAAGAAGAAGTATCGGCTCGAAAGATGCAAGAAAAAAAGAAAATAAATATTGGCTCTAAAATCTAGTAGTGGTGAGGAAAAAGACTAGAGAAATTTGAATGTGTGTTGATTTCATAGATTTGAATAAAGCAAGCATCAAAGACAATTATAGGGAAGAGATATTCAGGAATGGGTGATAAGGAATAAAGATGTGAATAAAGACATGAAGAAAGACGAGAAGAAATATGTGAAGGAATGATCCAGGTGGATATTGGGGGCCACTCACCTATTCCAACTGGCTCCTCTTGTCTGTTTTTTATCCGGATTATTTTCGGCACGAAATGAGATCGGAGATATAATAAAGAAATGCACAGAGATATCACAGATATTCAATAATATAACATAAATGTATCAGAGATGCAAACATAAACACATATATACAGTAATACACGATTTCTATTAATGAAATAAATGTACAGAGACTGTAAAATACAAAGTGAAAGACTCGATAGAATGGTGGTAGCTTATCTATGAGAAGAGATGTGACGTCTACTCGCATTCGCAAGAAGATGATTACAATGAGGCTTTGAAGGAATTTTTACAATAAATAGGAATGTCAAAAAACCTAAACATCCAAAAACCTAACCCTTGGAGATGAAGCACCAAAAGTCATGTGGGCCCCGTTTGGGTAAGTTAGTACACCAACTTCCCGGGGTGGTAACTTTTGCATACGATATCCATTTTAGGCATATGATATCTCGTTAGAAAGATATCATTGAGAAGATTCATTTTGGGGGCTCAAACATTCCTTTTGATATCATTGAGAAACTCGTTCTCGAAAAACCTTCATTTAGGCCCTTAAAATGGCCCCGAAAGTTAAAACCTACTAAAAATAGTAAATTGTCGAAATTGCCAGAAAATTGTTTTGAGCCAGTCGAAAAAGGTGGGTGGCCACCAATATCCACCTGTATAAATACTCCCTCCTTAGGAATCAATGTTCTCCACTGCGTTGAGTTCCCGGGGGAGAGGGAAAAGCGTTTTCTAGATCTGCATCTTGGTGAGTTGTTTGCCTTGTTGGAGACGTCGCGTTGCTCAGTTTGTGGAAGTCTGTCACGAACCTGTTGAGGCTGAGGCTGTTCAACAAGTTGGGATACATGAGAGGACGGTGTGCAGAAGGAATCTTTGCACTTTTTTGCAACCTTGTCAACCTGCTTCTGTTGGATAGAAAGTGCTTGGGGTGAAGCTGTAGTGGTTGCAGTGTCCTTCTGTTCCCCTTTTGAACAGATTGTGAAGAAGCTGAATTTTGCAGTATGAGATACTACTTTGTGACACTTTTTAGGTGGAACAATAGTCATAACTACCTCTGGTATTTTGTAGAGATGACCCCCCAGAGAAACAATGACACTGCGGGGTCGAGATTCATAAACAACATAGCGCTTCCACATATATGGTTGGCCCAAGAGAACATCACAAACATATAGTGGGGAAACATCACATAATACCTCATCCTTGAAGGGTTGGATGCCGTATGACAATTGACATTGTTGGCTGACATGGAGATCTCGTCCTTGGCGAAGCCACCTGATGTTGTATGGCTGCGGGTGTGGTGTTTTTGGCAATCCCAACTGTTTGATGACCTCTGCTGAGATGAGGTTCTTCTGGCTTCCGCTATCAACAATAAAATTTCATGAGGTCCCCTTCACCCACATATGTGAATGAAAAAGGTGCTCCCCCTCTTTAGGATCTGTTGGTTCTTCTGGTTGAATTACTGCGGTCGCGACAATAGCAGTGGGGTCCACGTCAATGATCTGTCCTTTACCAGTATTTTCAGAATCAGATTCAGAATCAGGGTTCAGCTCCTTGTCTTTGATCTCAGCCACCAATGACTGTTTTAAGCAACATTCAACGGTGTTGTGCCAGGGGATTTTTTGGAAATCACACCATTTTTCGGTGTCCTTCTTTGTCTTCCTGTGACCCTTCTTTTCATGTGTCTTGGACTGGTTTTCGAGAGACTGTTTATTAGGGACATATTTGTCATACTTTGTTTGTTGCGGATTTGCAGACCTGAATTCTTGTTTGTTATGGTGCTTAAATTTTTGCTCAATTTTAACAACATATCTATAAGTAGCACCGAGTGATGAGATGTCCAGAAAATCCATTTCAGTCTGGATGTATCTATGTAGAGCCCCACGGTATTTTAAAACCAAATGTCACTCGGAGTCTTTGATACCTAGCTTGGTGCGCAAGGTATGGAAGGTATTGGTGAACTCCAGAACTACTTGGACCCTCTCTTTCCGCAGTGTGGTCCATCTCATGTATTGGTCGTCATAGTTTCCAACAAGGTAATACTGTTCCTTTACTGCATCCATAAAACAATCCCAAGTGGGATCGGACCCATATATTCTAGACTCCTTTGTGGAACTTTGCTCCCAGTAAGTTTCCCATGAATTTTTGACATGAGCAAGAGATTTAAGGAGTGTGAAGGTGATCTTTTCTTTATCAGAAAAATTGTGAATAGAGAAATAACCTTCTAGCAGAGTTAACCATTTTTCTAGGGATTCTACATCTATCTATCCTTCAAATACAGGAATATCAAAATTAAATTGTACCTTGAAAGGTGAGGTGCCTCCAAAGTGGCCACTTGATGAAGATGCGCCTGATGCTATCGACGGGCATTGAAGGATGTGGGCAAAGTTCTCCATTATTTCGTCCCATTGTCACATGAGAGCTTTCTCAAGCAACAGATTGATATGATCGTCTACTCCATCATTTTTATTTTCTTCCGCCATTGAGGGTTTCTTGGGTGTGCGAGAGTGATTTTATTCAAGAGAGACAAGCTTGAGACCCAAATTTCTATACTTGGACCTCGTCGGGGACATGCACTGAAACAAAACGATCAAGAATAGCCTGCTTTGATACCATTGATCTGGATTATTTTCGGCACGAAATGAGATCGGAGATATAATAAAGAAATGCACAGAGATATCACAGATATTCAATAATATATCATAAATGTATCAGAGATGCAACCATAAACACAGATATACAGTAATACACGATTTCTATTAATGAAATAAATGTATAGAGACTGTAAAATACAAAGTGAAAGACTCAATAGAATGGTGGTAGCTTATCTCTGAGAATAGATGTGACAGTTACTCGCATTCACAAGAAGATGATTACAATGAGGCTCTGAAGACATTTTTACAATAAACAAGAATTCCAAAAATCCTATAAATCCAAAAACCTAAGCTTAGGAGATGAAGCGCCAAAAGTCATGTGGGCCCCGTTTGGGTAAGTTAGTACATCAACTTCCCGGGGTCGTAACTTTTGCATACAATCTCCGTTTTAGGCGTATGATAGCTAGTTGGAAGGGTATCATTGAGTAGATTCATTTTGGGGGCTCAATAATGACTTTGGATATCATTGAGAACCTCAATATTGAAAATTATTCATTTTGGCCCTCAGAATGGCCCCGGAAGTTAAAACCTGCTAAAAATAGTAAATTGCTAAAATTGTCAGAAAATTGTTTTGAGCAAGTCGAAAAAGGTGGGTGGCCATCAATATCCACTTGGATCAATCCTCCCTCCTTAGGAAGAAATGGTATCCATTGAGTTGAGTTCCCGGGGGAGAGGGAAAAGCGTTTGCTGGATTTGCATCTTGGTGAGTTGCTTGCCTTGCTGGAGATGTTACACTGCTCAGTTTGTGGAAGCCTGTCACAAACCTGCTGAGGCTGAGGTTGTTCAAAAAGTCGGGCTACATGAGAGGATGGTGTGCAGAAGGAATCTTTGCGCTTTGTTTCAACCTTGTCGACCTTCTTCTGTTGGATAGAAGGTGCTTGGGGTGAAGCTGCAGTGGTTGCAGTATCCTTCTATTCCCCTTTTGAACAGATTGTGAAGAAGATGAATTTTGCAGTATGAGATACTACATTGCAACACTTTTTAGGTGGAACAATAGTCATAACTACCTTTGGTATTCTGTAGAAATCACCCCCCAGAGAAACAATGACACTGCGAGGTTGAGACTCATAAACAACATGGCGCTTCCACATATATGGTTGGTCCAAGAGAACATCACAGACATCCAGTGGGGCAACATTACATAATACCTCATCCTTGAAGGGTTGGATGTTGTATGACAATCGACATTGTTGGTTGACATGGAGATCTCATCCTTGGAGAAGCCACCTGATGTTGTATGGTTGCGGGTGTGGTGTTGTCGACTGTTGTTCCCGAGTTTATGTTTTAAGGCTATAAAACATACCATCAAGGCATCCGAAAATAATTTAAAGGAAAGATTTGGAATTAAGGAGTTGAAGAAAGATAAGAGCAGATTCAGTTTCTCAACTGTCTCTTTCTTGCTTCTTGTTTCTCTTGGATGCTAATGTCACGTTCAATAGAAGCCCATGATCTTTCTAGTTCAGCCCTATTTGTCGTTGTTTGTAATATAGTATTGAATAAACTTAGGGCAATGCTGGTTTGATCCTGAAGGCCTGGTTCTACGTTAGGTTGTCTGCTATTAGGGACAATCATGGAGGATATAAGATAAAGGGTTTATAAGAGGGGTTTTTAGTCAATTGGTTGCTTCAGACTTCCAGAGATGATATCAATGAAAACAGTTTCAAAATCTATAACAGTAATGTAAAAGCACATTCAAGGATGTTTCCTGGTTTTGTAACAAATTTAAATTTTGTAAACAACGAAACACAATACAGGAAAATA
>JZKD02S0849826.1:0-14290 GCA_000966675.3 Picea glauca | reverse complement strand
AGCGGAGGGTTTACTATTTGTGGATAAAGTGGTTGTAAGTGGACAAAGTGGTTAGAAGTGGGTTATCCCAAAAAGAAGAAAGTTTCATAAGTTGGTTAGAAGATAACCCCTAGAGGAAGCTACTTGGAGAAGAATAAATAGGAGAGAAAGGTATCTTATGAACATGATATTTGATCATATTGAATATCCACTTGTGAAAGGTTATTTGGGTAGGTATTATTGATAAAGAAAATTCACAGCAGAAAAATTGCGGTAGAAAAATTGGTATAAAAATCGCGGCAAAACAACTACGGCAGAAAAATCGCGGGAAAAAACTCAAGATAGAATAATCGCAATAGAAAAACTGCAGTAGGAAAACCATGATAGCAGAATCCCGACAGCAAAACTGTGGCAGTAGAATCACGGAAACAAAACTGCGGCAACAGATTTGGAAACTACAGAAAGTTGGAAGTTCGGTAACCACATCAGATTTTCATATTGGAATTGTTCCAATTGTTGCATGCTATGGTATAGGTATTGATGATTTCTACATGATTAAAGGTATGGTTTTGGCACATGGTCTTCATTATCACTGAAAAATCATCCACAACATTGCACACAATGGTTGAAGAAAGACATCAATGCCAGCAACAATTAGTACACCTACAACATCAAATCCATCAAAAAGGCACAAAACTGTACACTTGGTTCAAAAATAAAGTGCACAAATTCACCAAAGGAAGTCCGCGCATAGTGCACAGGATAACACAACCCTTAGCGCACATTGTGCATGATATGCATGACTGTCTACAAGGAAATCCGTGTACTTCTCATGAACGACACATTTATGAATCTTGTCGGCCTCTCAACCACTTCTAGTCCGACCCCTAACACGATTTGACACTTAGATCTGAGCCAAATGTAGCTTGGAGGTTGGTTAAGGGCTAGGAAGTGCCCTAAAATGCCCCTTGTTCACACTATGAACCAGTTGTATCTTTCCATGAATGGACACTATAAATGTGTGCCATGGGTGTGATAGAAAAATAAGAACTTCAAGGTATTGTTGTGTTGCTAGAATTCTTCTTTGAGAATCCTCTTTTCTCTTTGAATCATTCAAGAACTATAGCAAGGGACATTTCACTCACCTATTGAGAGGATTGGAATTGTGTTTCTTCACCATTGTCACTTTCCATTGCACGAAGAGAAGATCTCTCTATTAGGGGACTCAAGAGCCCTCCCAAGGAGGAAGAGGGGATTCATAAGTCCCGACATTTCTCTACGGTGTTTAGCCTATCAATATATTGATCCATTGGTAGCTATATATTGGTCATTTTTTTCTTTTCATGGTTCTAGTTCTTGAAATATTCTCTAACATTTATTTCTTATNTTTGGTGATACAGCCCTTAATACTTGGATGTTGGGGATAATTTTGGCATAGAATAGTATGGCCTCCTCTAGCGCATCTCCAGAAGCTCTCAAAGTGAAATTCTGAGAAATTTTTATTTTTGTCCCTAGGGTTTCTAGGGTGTCGAAATTTCTTGCAGAATATTAATCTTAGATTTCTGAAGAAACATTTCTATTGAATCAGAAAGTATATGTGTGAAACTATAAATTTTATTGTTGGTAGTCATAAGTCCAACATAATCCAAGGTTACTAATTCAACCGAATCATTAGGTTTTCAAAATCCAGTTGGCGAGAATTTGAAGAAACCAATCAAATGAAGAACAAAGCCTTAGTAGAAGATAGGCTTGATGGAGCAAGCAACTTCATCTCCTAGAAATCAAGGCTTCAAGTCACCCTTGAAGAAGATGACCTCTTGGATGTGGTAACTAAAACCATACCAGACACAACTATAAATGTAGAGAAGAAGATAAGAAAGGAAGAAGATGTCAAAGCAATAAAATTAATCATCTACTCAGTAAGAGATCATCTCTTACCTCGTATTTCCAACCTGAAGACAGCCTATGATATGTATGACGCTTTGAAAGAAATTTTTGAAAGTGACAACACCCTCAGAGCTCTTACCTTGAAGAGCCAACTTCAAAGTACCAAAATGACGAAAGGTGACACATTTGTCATCTTCTTTATGAAGTTATCAGAGATTAAAGAACAACTAGAGACCATCAGAGAAATCATGTCTAATAGAGAACTTGTCTTAACCACTCTCAACAACCTTCCAAAATCATGGGAGCCTTTACTTCAGAGTATCATTGGAAGAGAAGCTCTGCCAACCTTTGATGGTCTATGAACAGATTGTACTCAAGAAGAACTTAGAATTAGAGATAGAGGAGTGGAAGATTCCTCAGAAGAAAATCATGCTCTTGCACTTCATACAAAGAAAGGAGGAAAATTCAAAAGAAATTTCAGGAAAACGTTTAAAGGTGAGAAATATTCATCAAATCTAGGTTATCAAAGAAGATATGTTTTACAAATTCAGTGCTTCAGATGTGACAATTATGGACACTATGCAATAAACTTTCCAACCAAGAAGAAGGGAAGACAATATGCTTCCACCATTGACATTGATCCAGACCCACCTCAAAAGAATGAAGAAAAGAGAGAGGAGAAGTACTTCCTCTAAAACTAAAGCATGACTACAAACTAGGTAAACAAATTGATTTCAAATTTTATAGTTGATTGCATTTTTGAATAAATCCCTAGTATGGGAGCCCTCAAACACTTGGAAAATTATCCCTGGTACGGGAGTCCAAACCATATTCAATTGATTATTATGTGAGAACAAGCAGAGATGTTGTCCTTATAAGAAGAGATACCCATTCAACAAACCTAGAGAATCTCAGATGGAGGTTGAAAGTAAGATAATACCTTCTCCTTCAGCAACTTAGAGGGAGACAGACGTTATTCAAGTTGATCCAGTTTCTCCAGTTGATATGTTCAGAGATACTACAGTAGGGCATAAAAGGCCTACCTAGACTCACTCTGCAAGAGGAAAAGAAACATACAAGCCTCTCAAGGCACATCCCGAGAAAGTAAAAGATATTTTCAAGCTATCCTTCAAGTCATAAGCCACCTTATTGATGGTGAGCCTCCTTGTCTTAGATAAGCAACTGGAGAACATGTATGGAAAGATGCCATAACAGAAGAATACCAATATATATTAAAGAATGATGCATAAGATATTATTCAGGGACCAAAAGGGAAGTCTGTGGTAACTTCCAAATGGATCTATAAGATCAAACATGCAGCTAATGGAAGTGTCTAGAAATACAAAACGAGATCTATAGCCAAAGGTTTCTCACAAACAAAGGGAGTTTTCTACGATGAGACACTTGATCCAGTAAACCTGATACACTTCCATCCGTACTACCATCCATGAGTTGGAAACTATATCAGATAGATAAATTCTTGATGATTTTGGAGTTTAGCAAGAGTGTTGTTAATCCAAAAACTATATCATTATAGTGTTGATGACAAGAGCATGATTTTGATGACTTATTCAAAAAGTATTGTTGTTGGATACAAGTAATCCTTGAATTTTGAATTTGAGTTAAAGAATCTGAGTATGATGCACTACTTCTTGGGACAAGAAGTATGACAAAGGACCGATGAGATTTTCCTGAGTTAAGGAAAATATACAGTGAATATATTAAAGAAGTTCAAGTATGACAGAATGCAAAATCCACCGTGCTAAATTTAAAAGGAGAAGATTGATGAAGATTCAGATGAGACTAATCCACACCTGATTGAATCATTGATGTATCTGGTTAAACACCAGACTTGATTCATGCCATGCAGTGAATGTGCTTAGTCATTTCATGAGTCAAACTAAACAGACTCTCTAGACAACAACAAAACATGGGGCACAGTTGGATATGTCCTGAGATATGCCTCCAGAGTGAACTTGAGTTTTTAGGATATGTCGATTCAGATTGAGTAGAAAGTACAGTGGATTGGAAGAGAACATTTGATTGATGTTCTACCATGAATTTTTCCATGGTTTCCTGGTGCAATGAGAAACGAAATCTTTGTGGCCTTGAAAACCACAGAAGCAGAGTATGTACCATTGAGTGTGTGAAGCAATATGGCTTCAGAATCTTCTGACAGATTTACGTGATCATGAGATGGATCCTATGATGATAACCAAGAGTCGTCTATAAATCTCCTTGAGAACCCAGTGTTTCATGATGGATCGAAAGACGATGAGATGAAATATTCTTATATCAGATATATGATGCAGAGGAAAATTGTACACATGCAGTACCCTTCCTACACATGAGCAGATTGCAGACATCTTCACCAAACTAACTTGGTGAAGAATGCCTTCCTAGTTGAGAGGGAGTATTGATGACTCTGACCAAGACAAAATTCAGAGTACATCTATGTGAGACTTGGCATGATGAAGAATGTCTCCCTAGCTGAGAGGCAGTGTTGATGATTGCAGTTATGTGAGACATTCTCCAGCTTACAAACCTATGAGATGTGGATCATTGCAACCATGTGAGATATTCTCCAGCTTACAAACCTGAGAGAAAGACCGCGAAGAGGGTGTGTGGTTCCTATTTGAGACTAAGATGGAATGTAGAGATGACCTCCTCCATTCAGAGAGTTGAGAAGAACTTCATATGATTATCCTGTGGGAAAGGCGATATGTTGAGTTAGACGTGTCTCTAGATGAGCACAAGGTGAACATGTGAAATCCCAAAGTGTTGGGTACATCGTCATGAGAACAGAAATGAAGATGATGTATTAGCCTCCTTTGAGTAGAAGAGTTGATGAGAAACTCCAGATGACTCTCATGTGTAATGCAGTGGGAGAGAAGATCTGTTGAGTGGATGTGCATGTGGATGAGCACAGGTGAACATGTGAAGAAGTGGTTCCTCTATGTAATGCAGTGAGCCAGAGATATGGACATCCCTATGGATGTGCCCCTAGTTGATGAGAACTAGTGGGTGTATCAAATCNTTTGGTGATACAGCCCTTAATACTTGGATGTTGGGGATAATTTTGGCATAGAATAGTATGGCCTCCTCTAGCGCATCTCCAGAAGCTCTCAAAGTGAAATTCTGAGAAATTTTTATTTTTGTCCCTAGGGTTTCTAGGGTGTCGAAATTTCTTGCAGAATATTAATCTTAGATTTCTGAAGAAACATTTCTATTGAATCAGAAAGTATATGTGTGAAACTATAAATTTTATTGTTGGTAGTCATAAGTCCAACATAATCCAAGGTTACTAATTCAACCGAATCATTAGGTTTTCAAAATCCAGTTGGCGAGAATTTGAAGAAACCAATCAAATGAAGAACAAAGCCTTAGTAGAAGATAGGCTTGATGGAGCAAGCAACTTCATCTCCTAGAAATCAAGGCTTCAAGTCACCCTTGAAGAAGATGACCTCTTGGATGTGGTAACTAAAACCATACCAGACACAACTATAAATGTAGAGAAGAAGATAAGAAAGGAAGAAGATGTCAAAGCAATAAAATTAATCATCTACTCAGTAAGAGATCATCTCTTACCTCGTATTTCCAACCTGAAGACAGCCTATGATATGTATGACGCTTTGAAAGAAATTTTTGAAAGTGACAACACCCTCAAAGCTCTTACCTTGAAGAGACAACTTCAAAGTACCAAAATGACGAAAGGTGACACAGTTGTCATCTTCTTTATGAAGTTATCAGAGATTAAAGAACAACTAGAGACCATCGGAGAAATCATGTCTAATAGAGAACTTGTCTTAACCACTCTCAACAACCTTCCAAAATCATGGGAGCCTTTACTTCAGAGTATCAGTGGAAGAGAAGCTCTACCAACCTTTGATGGTCTATGAACAGATTGTACTCAAGAAGAACTTAGAATTAGAGATAGAGGAGTGGAAGATTCCTCGGAAGAAAATCATGCTCTTGCACTTCATACAAAGAAAGGAGGAAAATTCAAAAGAAATTTCAGGAAAACGTTTAAAGGTGAGAAATATTCATCAAATCCAGGTTATCAAAGAAGATATGTTTTACAAATTCAGTGCTTCAGATGTGACAATTATGGACACTATGCAATAAACTGTCCAACCAAGAAGAAGGGAAGACAATATGCTTCCACCATTGACATTGATCCAGACCCACCTCAAAAGAATGAAGAAAAGAGAGAGGAGAAGTGCTTACTCTAAAACTAAAGGATGACTACAAACTAGGTAAACAAATTGATTTCAAATTTTATAGTTGATTGCATTTTTGAATAAATCCCTAGTATGGGAGCCCTCAAACACTTGGACCATTATCCCTGGTACGGGAGTCCAAACCATATTCAATTGATTATCATGCGAGAACAAGCAGAGATGTTGTCCTTATAAAAAGAGATACCCATTCAACAAACCTAGAGAATCTCAGATGGAGGTTGAAAGTAAGATAATACCTTCTCCTCCTTCAGCAACTTAGAGGGAGACAAACGTTATTCAAGTTGATCTAGTTTCTCCAATTGATATGTTCAGAGATACTGCAGTAGGGCATAAAAGGCCTACCTAGACTCACTCTGCAAGAGGAAAAGAAACATACAAGCCTCTCAAGGCACACCCTGAGAAAGTAAAAGATATTTTCAAGCTATCCTGCAAGTCATAAGCCACCTTATTGATGGTGAGCCTCCTTGTCTTAGATAAGCAACTGGAGAACATGTATGGAAAGATGCCATAACAGAAGAATACCAATATATATTAAAGAATGATGCATAAGATATTATTCAGGGACCAAAAGGGAAGTCTGTGGTAACTTCCAAATGGATCTATAAGATCAAACATGCAGCTAATGGAAGTGTCTAGAAATACAAAACGAGATCTATAGCCAAAGGTTTCTCACAAACAAAGGGAGTTTTCTACGATGAGACACTTGATCCAGTAAACCTGATACACTTCCATCCGTACTACCATCCATGAGTTGGAAACTATATCAGATAGATAAATTCTTGATGATTTTGGAGTTTAGCAAGAGTGTTGTTAATCCAAAAACTATATCATTATAGTGTTGATGACAAGAGCATGATTTTGATGACTTATTCAAAAAGTATTGTTGTTGGATACAAGTAATCCTTGAATTTTGAATTTGAGTTAAAGAATCTGAGTATGATGCACTACTTCTTGGGACAAGAAGTATGACAAAGGACCGATGAGATTTTCCTGAGTTAAGGAAAATATACAGTGAATATATTAAAGAAGTTCAAGTATGACAGAATGCAAAATCCACCGTGCTAAATTTAAAAGGAGAAGATTGATGAAGATTCAGATGAGACTAATCCACACCTGATTGAATCATTGATGTATCTGGTTAAACACCAGACTTGATTCATGCCATGCAGTGAATGTGCTTAGTCATTTCATGAGTCAAACTAAACAGACTCTCTAGACAACAACAAAACATGGGGCACAGTTGGATATGTCCTGAGATATGCCTCCAGAGTGAACTTGAGTTTTTAGGATATGTCGATTCAGATTGAGTAGAAAGTACAGTGGATTGGAAGAGAACATTTGATTGATGTTCTACCATGAATTTTTCCATGGTTTCCTGGTGCAATGAGAAACGAAATCTTTGTGGCCTTGAAAACCACAGAAGCAGAGTATGTACCATTGAGTGTGTGAAGCAATATGGCTTCAGAATCTTCTGACAGATTTACGTGATCATGAGATGGATCCTATGATGATAACCAAGAGTCGTCTATAAATCTCCTTGAGAACCCAGTGTTTCATGATGGATCGAAAGACGATGAGATGAAATATTCTTATATCAGATATATGATGCAGAGGAAAATTGTACACATGCAGTACCCTTCCTACACATGAGCAGATTGCAGACATCTTCACCAAACTAACTTGGTGAAGAATGCCTTCCTAGTTGAGAGGGAGTATTGATGACTCTGACCAAGACAAAATTCAGAGTACATCTATGTGAGACTTGGCATGATGAAGAATGTCTCCCTAGCTGAGAGGCAGTGTTGATGATTGCAGTTATGTGAGACATTCTCCAGCTTACAAACCTATGAGATGTGGATCATTGCAACCATGTGAGATATTCTCCAGCTTACAAACCTGAGAGAAAGACCGCGAAGAGGGTGTGTGGTTCCTATTTGAGACTAAGATGGAATGTAGAGATGACCTCCTCCATTCAGAGAGTTGAGAAGAACTTCATATGATTATCCTGTGGGAAAGGCGATATGTTGAGTTAGACGTGTCTCTAGATGAGCACAAGGTGAACATGTGAAATCCCAAAGTGTTGGGTACATCGTCATGAGAACAGAAATGAAGATGATGTATTAGCCTCCTTTGAGTAGAAGAGTTGATGAGAAACTCCAGATGACTCTCATGTGTAATGCAGTGGGAGAGAAGATCTGTTGAGTGGATGTGCATGTGGATGAGCACAGGTGAACATGTGAAGAAGTGGTTCCTCTATGTAATGCAGTGAGCCAGAGATATGGACATCCCTATGGATGTGCCCCTAGTTGATGAGAACTAGTGGGTGTATCAAATCCCTTGATATACTATTCAAGAGTCAGACATGCCTGTAACTCTAATTGTAATGTAAAGGGTACGGGTCGGCCCCACCTTAATGTAACTAGTAATTAATATAAAAGATAATTAATCTGGTTAATANTCAGAGTACATCTATGTGAGACTTGGCATGATGAAGAATGTCTCCCTAGCTGAGAGGGAGTGTTGATGATTGCAGTTATGTGAGACATTCTCCAGCTTACAAACCTATGAGATGTGGATCATTGCAACCATGTGAGATATTCTCCAGCTTACAAACCTGAGAGAAAGACCCCGAAGAGGGTGTGTGGTTCCTATTTGAGACTAAGATGGAACGTAGAGATGACCTCCTCCATTCATAGAGTTGAGAAGAACTTCATACGATTATCCTGTGGGAAAGGTGATATGTTGAGTTAGACGTGTCTCTAGATGAGCACAAGGTGAACGTGTGAAATCCCAAAGTGTTGGGTGCATCGTCATGAGAACATAAACGAAGATGATGTATTAGCCTCCTTTGAGTAGAAGAGTTGATGAGAAACTCCAGATGACTCTCATGTGTAATGCAGTGGGAGAGAAGATCTGTTGAGTGGATGTGCATGTGGACGAGCACAGGTGAACATGTGAAGAAGTGGTTCCTCTATGTAATGCAGTGAGCCAGAGATATGGACATCCCTATGGATGTGCCCCTAGTTGATGAGAACTAGTGGGTGTATCAAATCCCTTGCTATACTGTTCGAGAGTCAGACCTGCCTGTAACTCTAATTGTAATGTAAAGGGTACGGGTCGGCCCCACCTTAATGTAACTAGTAATTAATATAAAAGATAATTAATCTGGTTAATATTAATTATGTTATAAGCTAGTGAGGTCGGCCATGTTGTGTCAAATAGACACTTATGTTGACAAGTTCAGGTTAGTATAAGTAAAGGTAAATTCCCCATTGAGGAATCACATATTTCAAGTGAGTTTGGAAATTTCAACAAGTACACCTTCTTGGGAAAAGTGTGCACCTCTCTTGGGCGTTAGTCTTCTAGGNTTGTGTTCTTGTGCATAGTGTTTCTTCTTGTGATCTTGGTTGCTGCAACATTTATGGTTACGGTTAAATGCTAAAAATGGACTGATCTTCATGCTTAACCTTGACTATTGAAAAATCAACATCAAGAACCTTGTGTTCCATGACAGGTCAAAGCACATTGAGATCAAGTATTATTTTATCCATGATAAAGTCCAGAAGGGAGAAGTGATTCTCTAGTACATCTCCATCGATGAGAAAACAACTGATATTTTGACAAAGCCTATGTCCAAGATAAAGTTTTCATACTTGAGGGACAAGTTGGGACTTGTGTAGATACCCTCCTTTGGTTCAAAAGGAGGAGATGAATTCCTCGATTGGGAGGGAGTGATGATATATGGCATCATGGATAGTTAGTGTGTTGGTCGACAAACATTCTCTAGGTGGAGAATGGTCCAGGAAGAACATATTGTTGATGGACTGACCATGGACATATATTCTCCTGGGGAATTTCCCAGACAGGTAGAATGGTCTAGGACAATTATTCTCTCGGGGATTTTCTTAGATAGGTAGAATGGTCCATCTCCCTGAGTTCACAAGAGTGACCAAAGTGGGGAGATTGGTACAAGACAAACATTTTTCCTTGAGTTCACAGTAGTGGCCAGAGGGGTGGAAATGGTCCAGGACAGTCATTCTTCCTAAGTTCACAGTAGTGATTAGAGTGGGAAGAATGATCCTTATAGCCCATGGCGTAGCTTTTATCATCTAGGAGGACTGTCATTATTTTAGGACATATGTTCAGATTAGAAGAATGGTCATTGTAGCCCATGGCATGGCTTTCAGCATCTGTTGGGACATTCATTTTTTTGTGTCACATGCAGTGACGAGGATAGGAAGAATGGTCCCTATATCACTTTGTTGAGTGAGTGACTTATGTGAAACACTTGTTGAGTGTGCTAAGTCCAACACATGACTTATTCAGCATCATGCTCGATTACTCAGATGGAGTATGGCCTCGGAAGATGATGCAAACGATGATATGATTTGTGCACTCACTTCACTCACTCTCTCAGGTATAACGCAAGTCTGGAACTACAGCTGCAAGAAAGGAAGGGGAATTTTTTGGGGTGATTCTTGGTCTCTCTCTCTAGCGCTATCTAGCCTAAGATATATGCCCTACCTTCTAGTATCTCTTGGTGGTATTCTTGGTGACATTCATGGTGGTATTTTGATATTCTTGGTGGTAGCCTAAGAAGTGCAACTGCAACTGTAATATACCAAATATAAATGTATTGTTCCCAAGGCCGAGCCCTGATGTAAAGCTTGCATTATGAATTGTAAGTATGTTTTATTAGGCTAGTGAGCCAAGTTTATATAATCTTGGGGCTTATGTGATTATTAGGCCAGGGAGCCTAAGTGTTGAAGGCCAAGAGCCTGCTTTTGTATATGTAATCATGCAGAGAATTAATAAAAATATAAACACCGCCGCGTGCAGGCCGACACGATGAATGAGTGATGGGGGACTAAGCATCCACAGAGTAGGAAAGGGATTAGGGGCTAAGTGTTGAGCCTGGGGCTTAAGCCTTGGGAATAATATTTTAATATTATTACAAAAGATATGTGCATTATATGTTTTAACCTAAGTCCTTTTGGAAGGACATGTGATTTTCTAAATGGTGGGAGGAACGCATGCAATCGCATGGGTGACAAGTGTCAACCCTGGTGCATGCAATAAAAGGTTGAGACGAGCCATGTTGGGGGGTTCCTTCTCCATTTGACCCTGGACTGTCCTAAGCGCGAACCGTGTGACCTCTGCAAAAGACCCTTGTGCAATTCTGAAATGGGGAAAAAACCTATGTTTGTTCTGAAGATCCAGTACACCTTTGTTCAGGCCGTGGAGTCTGTGTTGACCCCTGTGGGAATTGCTAGTCACGCAATCCCGAAACCATAGCTATGGGACTATGTTGTAATGGCAGTGAAAACTGCTAAATCGAGCTATGATAGGGGTTCCTCCTTCATTAGACCCGATCTACTAAACGATACGTCTAACCCAACCTCTGTAAGAGTATTCCCCGTACACCCTTTGAACCAAGAGCCACAGTGTTGATTCGGAGAGAGCCTGTGTCAAATTAGAAAAGTTGATGCATCCTTTATCTGACAGAGCGAGCCTGTGCATGGAGTCCTTGTCCCGAAGCCGTGACTGTGAGACCATCCTGTGATTGTTGAACCAGTTTTGGGAAATCATGTGTCTGTTTTCCCGTGGGTTGTTGTGGTCATGCAGTACTGGACTGCGTGTGGATTGTTGGCCAGTTGTTCAACACTCTCTTCAGGTGAGAGAGGTGATTGAGGTTGGAAGAACAGGTTTTTGGCCTATGATATATTCTTTCCAGGTGAGAGAGTGCGCAGAGGAAGGAGAGAACTCCTGGAAGGAACCCTGTAACTGCCACAGAGCTCGAAGACTTCTGGTCCGGTCTGTTGCTGTAACCCAAGGCAAGGGAGGTTAGTAGCCGAAGGACAGTCTAGGTGACAGAGAAGGTGTATACTCCTGGGGTGGAACAGGCATGTGGGGAAAGAGCGTCTATAGGTAGTGAGCATGAGTGGTTCCTGGGAGTGAATTCCTTCCTTGTGACTGTGTGTTGTTTTCCTTGTAACCTCAGCCTAGCCTAGGATTCCTTGTCTTGGGGTGGAGATTAGTCCCAGCTTGGGGATGACCCACTATTAAGTTGATGAGCAGTGCGGTCTAAGGCTGGGAGGTTCGTGGAAGACCTGCACTTGGTTGGTGGAACTACCACTGTTTCAAATATAAGTACTAGATGATGCTTTAATTATGTTTTTGTATCTCTGTGTATTATAATTATCATGTATTCTGCTGTGCATTTGGATTCATGTTATTTCCATGGATTATTTATGTTAGTAATAATTTTTATGCTTACTCTGAGCTTAAATGTATTTATTTGCTTAAATGCATGTGGATTATATAATGCCTGTATGAGTTATGAAAAAGGTGTGTACAAATTGGTAACAGAGAGCGATAAAATCCTTGGCAATAAAAAGGTGTGCTATAGTTTGGTATCAGAGCCAAGGTTTCGACATTGAGCCTAGATGGGCCAGTTGAGTGGTCTTTGGATCGAGGGTGAGTGGAGAAATTGTGTTTGGAGGACCAATTTCAGACCCTGGTATGGTCCGAGGTGTCAAGGAGTTACTTGACCGTGCCTATAAGCTCAGGAGGTATAGCGGTGTTGTGAAACCATAGCTGGTGTGGTATACGGCCACAGGGAGAGAGGACTCCACATAAGCAGTGTTGGAGCCTTAGGATCAGTTCGGGAGGGAAGGTGAGCCCTCGTCGGATCTGGAAAATGTGCACAGGGATTAAAATCCCTTTTGAATTTCACAGGAGTGTGGGAATCATGATACGCGAACCCCTGAAAACCTGAAAACCCGAGAAGATATACATTGTAAATCTAGGAGGAAGGCTCGACCATTAGATCTGGCGGAGTCGCACTCGAGTTAGTCACGAAAACCTTTTGGATTTCACAAAGTTGGGAGATGAGAAGTGAGGAAGGGGAACACCTCTGAAACCTGAAACACCAAAACGATTTACACCGTAGATCGTAGGAAGGTAGTTGACCGTCTGATTCAGTGGAGGAGTAAAGCGTAATATCGAGATTTCGGTAAACAGAAGTTCGAGATGTGGGCTGCACGAACTCCCAATGCCCAAAACCCCGAAACGCCGAAAAGATCTGCGTTGTAGATATGAGAGGGAGTCTAACCGTTGGATTTTTCTTGGAATGGACGCGGGTGCATGGATGTGTACCACGTGCCAGAGAGTTGAGAAGACAGGCGAGAGTGGTGGGACCCAATGACATCATTGAGGGTGACGTGGACCCTCCTGAATGTGCCACGTGACACTGTGGTGAAAGGCGACAGCTATGATGTGGGTCAGAGAATAAAGTAATTCGCAATTTTGGAATTCGCAAAGGAGGAGCACGAAGGCTCAACACTCCAATTCGCGAAGTCACGATTTGGTAAAGAAGTGATAGCACTTAGCCCTAGTCTACAGTCATGTGTAGTAGGCACTAGTGAGGAGGGATCCATACCCATGTCACATCTCGGGTATCGATGTTTGGAGGAAATGAGTCGAGGGTCTTCGACTCACGAACTCGCAAGATCGCGCATTGCGAAAGGTGACTTTGGTTACAAGGGTTTAACTGTTGGATATTTGTGGACCGAGATTCCGAAGTCCCGAAGTCTCGAAAAGTACAAAGCCGAGAAGAGCTCAGAAAAGTCGTGAAATTGAAACATTTTCTTTACATCGATTGTTATGAAAGATGAGGAATTGTCAAGAAACGAAGGCCTGACAAATTCGAATCATCTGCGCTTTTGTATTGTAGAAGGTTGACGAGTGCCAGAACTGATCTGAATCACCACAAAGTGCAAAGAAATGGAAGAGACACATAATTCTTCCAGTTCAGAAAATGAAGCTCAGAAGAGATAGCGTGGAACTTTTGGTATGAAGAGTGTGCATATCCAGCGCAAGGAGTGCTTATAAAGGGAACTTGTTTTAAGTTTGAAAGACTCCAGGAGACGAGCGTAGAGAGTTCCAGGAGGACACCAGAAAGTCTTTTGGAAAACACCAAAGGGTCGAGTCCATTTGAGACTGATTAAGTTAAAATCTCAGGGGGAAACAGTGCAAGTTCGCACGCAGAGCGCAAGTGTGTGGCAAGGTTGTTAGAAAAACAGGACCGCGGAGCAATAAAATAAAACAAATGCAGAAACAAAAAAACACAGAAGACACACAATACAAGAGAGACACAGATTTACGTGGTTCACCCAGTGTGG
>JZKD02S0849815.1:0-14290 GCA_000966675.3 Picea glauca | reverse complement strand
GTTAATTCCCTCAAATGCAAAGACACAAAAATCAACTAAAAGAATTTCAAGCCTCTTAATGCACATATTACATTGCTTTGTATTCACGAGGCACTACAACTATGACCAAGAAATAGAGAAATTAGATATGATGACATAAACAACCAACACATTGTGAACAATCTAGTATCTCTTTTTAAGATGACAATGTGGTTTTGGTTGATTGTTCAATGTCCCAAACTTTCCTACCGCTATGTGATGACAAGAAGATGGAGTCCATCTAGTGGTGAAAACATCGTCTACATCGCCTACATAGTGATGAGATATGGAGAGATGATCTACGTAATCAATTGTGGGTTGAAGTACAAAAAAAGTAGACTCTAAGAAAGAGGATCGAATTGTCTTATATAAGAAATTTTGTAACATTCTCAACATCAACGATGCACTCAACCTTGATGGAAACAACCATAATTTTTTCACCATTACAACTCAATCTTAACCGCACTTCATCTTGTGGTTTGAACACTATCCAACTCTAAATATATGTATGTAATTATAACTTCTAATTTCTTGATCACCAAAGTTTTTATATCAATTTCATCTTTCTATTTTCATCTTTTTATTTTTTTTATATTTAATAAATAAAAATTAAAATAAATCTATGTTATCTTTAAAAATTAAATAATTAAAATATCTATCATATTTGTATCTATTTGTATTTAATAAATAAAAATAAAAATGAACCTATCTTATACTTAAAAATTAAGTAATTAAAACATTTAATTAAAATTACATCAACTTATACACATATTATTAGATATGCTAGATTGTTTATCAATATTGAGTTCAAACATTATAAATATTTAATAATAATAATATCTCAGATTATTACATATCACTTTGAGTTTCTTTATGAAACCGTTTCACAACACTATTGTGCATGTTGGATAGGGAAAAGTGGTTTCGAAAATCAAAGTGATTCCACACATTAATTATTCATCTCACTGCAGCATGAGATACCAATTCTAAGGACTAGAGAATTGAAAAAGGGTGGCAGAACGACTTGCAAAAGTTACACTCCATGAACTGTAAGAATGCCACGTGTAGGATGAGTGCACAACATTGAAGGTGTGAATCCAACATTTGTTTTTCAGGTGTACTATGAGTTTACGAGTTTAAATGTTTAATGAATTTGTTTTACGAGTTTAAATGTTTAATGAATTTGTTTTACCCTTTTAATATAAAGGGAGGGAAGTTAGTTATTTTAAATTGAACATTTTAGTAAAAATAATTTTGGATTGAAGAAATTGGAAATATAATATATTAACATTATATAATTTGGTTACAATAAGAGTATTTGAGGGTGTTGAATCCATTTTTGCATTAAAAATAATAATATTATCAATTTTAAAATTACAATTTTCACAAAAATTGTATGATCGAATTTCAATGATAACAAATTGGAAAAGTTCAAATAAAACATTTAACCTTATTGTTTTTCCTATCAAACCTTATACTAAACTAAATTGAACCCATCTTGGTGTTGGGTCATTGGTAAATGTAGAGGATGGTTCCCAAGATCTTGAGCAAAAGAGAAATATATCAAAGTGATTTCTCATATAATGCAACACAATGTGAGTAATTTCTTAATAAATTATGACAATGTACAAAAGAGTACACATTAGAAGTTTCTAGCTTGAGAATCATCAATCTTATTGAATAAAAAATTGTTAAATAACAAATGAATTTACGTAAACTTTTTGTAAAATCAAGAAAGACGATGCATGATACACTCAATAAAGGTCAACCCTCGAACAAATACCTCTTCATATGGGAAAATGGTATGACCCCTAAATTTCTCGTACACATTTAGTGGAACTAAATTGTCCCATTGATGTCCAAAACATAACATTGGAATCACCACTAGCATGGATCCAATGGATAATCATGCCAAAAACATAACATTATGATCATCACTAACATGTATTTAGTGGTAATCGTGCCATTTCCTATGGGGTTCATCTTACTCCGCTAAGATTTGAGTGCATCCTACTGAACCACCTTGTGTTAAGAACCCATAACATGAATGATCAAATAACATTTTAGGTTAAATGTTAACATCATGAGGAGGAAATATAAGCATGTCAACTTAAGCTTATTCATACACCAAATATTGGTGTTGGTGGTGTAATTGAATCAAGCATTGACATTGATGTATTCAAACTTGCAGTAGAGGTGTGTATAAAATTAGAATTGGGTATATCCATAAATCTCTCAAAGAGCATTAAGTGAAATGAGCCTTGAACTTGTAATTCAAAGGTCATAAATAATGAAATTTTTATGCCCAAAGATAAGCTCCACAATGACTTGGCTAAGAAGATGAGAAAATGTGAAAGTTGCATTCTCATCATTTGAGGCCAAAATAGAGTGTATAGTATATTGTTTTGAAGCTTGTGGTGAGTACTAAACCATGCATCTTTCAAAATCCAATTTTGGTGCCCATTGATTATACCTTTTAATGCATAAAATTCTTCCATGAGAACTTGGTCACATAACACGAACAACTTGCTTAGACCATACCTTAGTTATACTAAAGTTAGAATCAAGAAACTTGGGCTTGTTGGGAAGATTATGAAGTGATGCATATGATCAAGAGAATAATTGTTAATCTAAGGCCATTTGTAACTCTTTTAATGCATCAAAATATATATAGTGTGGGAATGCATAAAATGGGGCCAAACTAAGCCAATATGTATGTTGATGAAGATGTGCTTGAATCATTGGCTACCAAAATGAAAAAATCCACAAGGGTGAGTTCGACCATTCCCAGGAAAAACAAAACTTTAGTAACGACATGGACTCAACTCACCAATGCAGCTTGGCCTCCATGGTTGGAATGAACCGAAATTGAAACTTGTGGGTGATGTAAGCATGATAAAGCATCATGAATCACTAAGATCAGTGAAATCATTCCTAGGGGCCGAAAATTCGGGCAAGGTGTGAAGCACCTAGTGTAAGAGACGTGTAATGAAAGTGATTGATTGTGTGATGAGACTTGACCAGGAAGAGAAAGGGCCATGTACTATTGTTGTTACTACTAATATGACTAGATGTTGATGTGAAGATAATGTTGCCCCATGTGTATAATTTGGGTTCAACATTACCATAAGTGACACACATATAATTTATTCTCTCTCGTGAGTGTGTTAAGTGTGATTCTTATTTGCATACAAAGTTTAGTGTGTGGATTGCATTGTGTGGGTTATGTACTTGGTTGTGTGAACCAAGTCTAGTGCACCATAAGTGTTGCACATAAGAGATGCAACACTTATTACTCTCTAACAATATATGTATTGAGATGTAATATTCACCAGGAATTCAAAATGTAAATTTGATGTGAACAATAGGGTAATGTTCCCAACATATCAAACAAGATCAACTATCTATCACCAAAAACCAATCAAATTGTTTGTGTAAATCGATGTGCTCTATCAACTCTTCTTATATGTGTAAGATATATCCCAAAAAATCCATCAACTCATTTGTGTAAATCAATGTGGTCTATCAACTCTTCTTATATTTGTAAGTGGGGGTGTGCCATCCACTCTACTATGTGTGTAAATAAGTGGGGATTAATCCATTTACTCTTCTATTGCGTGTAAATAGGGTGATACATCTACTATTTATATGTTATTGGAAGTAGGGGTGATCCATCTAGTTTTCTTATGTGTTAAAGTGGTGAAAGATCCATCAATTCTCTTGTGTTTTTATACGGGGGCAATCCATCAACTCTTCTAGTATGTGTAATTTGGGGTGATCTATCAACTCTAAATTGTTTGTGTAAATGGGGTGATCCATCCTCTTTTCTTGTATGTTTAAGTGATGTTGATCCATCAACTCTTTTATGTGTGTAAATGGGGAAATCCATCAACTCTTTATGTTTGTGTAAGTGGGGACCATCTCTCAACTATTTTCTCTATGTAAATGGAATGAGCCATCCAATGTATACAATTTTTTTTTTTTTTGTGTAAGTTGTGTTGATACATCAACTCTTCTATGTGGGTAAATGGGGTAATCCATCAACTCTTCTAGTATGTGTAAGTGGTGGTGATCCATGAAATAAATGTGTGTGGATGGGAACAATCCATCCACCCCTTTAGTATGTGTAGTTGGAGATGATCCATTAACTCTTATATGTGTGTGTAAATGAGGTGATCCATTCACTTTCTTGTGTGTGTTAGTGGTGTTGATCCATCAACTCTTATGTGTGTAAATGTGAGTGATCCATAAACTTTTCCAATGTTAATGGACATGATCCATCAACTCTTTTGTGTGTGTAAATGAGTTGATCCATCCACTTTTCTTGTGTGTACAAGTGACATTGATCGTCAAGTTTTTTGTATCTTGAAATAGGATTAATCTATAAACTCACTGTGTTAGTGGGGGTGATTTGTCAAATCTTTTGTGTTTGTAAATGAGATGATCCATCTACTTTTTTTGTGTGTATGTGGCACTAATCCAACAACTCTTCTTGTGTGTAAATGGAGGCAGTCCATTAGTGTTCCCAACATGTAAGTGATTTGTGTGCAAATGGGGGCCTTCCATAACTTTTCTAGTATGTATAAGTAGGGATTATCTATAAACTCTTCTCTATGTGTAAATGGAGTGATCCATCCATTTCTTGTATATKTGYAAGTGGTGTTGATCCATCGACTCCTTTTGTGTATGTAAATGGATGCCATCCATTAATGCTTCTTCTATGTATAAAGAGATATTCCTCGGATATTCTTCTTTATATAAGTAGATATAATCCATCAACTTGCTTTGTGTGTACACTGAAAAGATTCACCAACTCTTTTTGTATGTTTAAGTGGAAGTGATTCATCATCTCCTCATCCATTTTTAAACGAGGCTTTCCATCCACTCTTAAATTGTGTATAAATGAAGGTAAATCCATTAACACTTTCTATGTGTATAAGTGGATATTCCTAGCTTTCTATATGTATAAATGAACATTTCTCCCGATATCAATGAAATTGAATCAATCAACTTTCCTTGAATGTAAGTGATCAACCAACTATTTATTTTCCCATATGTGTAAGTAGTCAATCAACTCTTTATCTCTATTGAAGTAGAGTGATTCTATTGAAGTAGAGTGATTCAACATTTCTTAATATATTTTTAAATAAAGTGGTCAATAACTCTTCGTTATAAAAGTAAAAATAATATAATTTCAAACAATTGTACAATAATAAAAAAGTCTATCTAAACCTGCAAAACCACCTCTAAACATGCAATTGTGAAACTGGAAGATGCATATCTTGGCTCAAGAAATTCCCACATGTTTTTGCAACTCGAATATTCAACCTCATACCTTCTTAAACCATGGGTTAGGTTGTTCTCTGCTACTAAACAATTAGTGCAAACCTCAAGGCAACCTTAATTACTACATCAAAGAATGGGCAAATCAACCTATAGTTGCAGTCTCTAAAGCTACATGAATCTAAAAATTAGTGAAAGTAGTTATGACTTTTTGTACATTTTTGGCTAGCTTCGATATGATATATATCAAAGTTTCTTTAAAAAAAAAAAAAGGTTTAGATAAGAGGGTATTTTTTCCTCCACAATTCTATAAATAAAGAAATTGAATATTTCATCTACTTCCTCTTTGTCTGGTTGTTTTTTAAGCATTATGACTATGAATGCAAGGCATTGGCTAATCTTTCCTCCTAATATGTTTTTAAGATTTCCCTACTATTCGAGAGGTTTGTAGGAGCCATTTTCATATGCACTCATTGAATCTTTATAATGTCATAAGGCAACATTGATTCAAACTTGCACAATGGTTCATATTGGGATTAAGTTTTAAAGTTTTGATAAGTTACAATAGAGAGTTATCAAAGATTACTTTGCTTTATGACTTTTGTCTTTAAAATATTTATTTTTGATACTTTTAATCCTTTTAAGTTTCTTTGAAATATATATCCGCCATTCCTTGGTTGTTTTCTGGGATGACATTGTTTATTAAATTTTAAATTTTGGATGTTGTAATATGTGAGTTACAAGTGAATCTCTGAATCTTTGAGTTATAATTATTTTCTTCTTTTATAATATGCAACAATTATGTTTTCCAAGTCCTTTCTTAAATAATAATACATGCATGAATGATATTTTGGTTATGTTTAAGAATTCCATTTTAGGGTGCTCCTCTCCGGTAGGGATTTTTCTTAATGTTGATCATCTTCCCTTGTGAAGAAAAAGTGATAAAAAAAACTCGAGACGTGCATCAAGCCTAATTTTGAAATAGGGAAACTAAAGATGGAAGCAAGAATGTTGGAGTTGGATTTTTTGGAGCCGCTCTAAGGGCCAAAAATCATATAAGGAGTGAGATGCAAGATTTATAAAATTTCCATGAAATAATGGGAATTATACTATTTGTGAAAGAGAAAGGATTTGAAAAACTCCCCAAAAATAAGAAACTCGTGAAAGTATAAACAAAATTTTTGTTGAGGTGGATAACAATACCAATGGGAGTTTATATGGAGTTCATGTTTTGCATTGAAAATAAAAAATCAAAGATAAACAAAGATAACATAAAATCATAAAAACTAAATAATAGGAAAATGATTAATTCCTAAGTTAATTATCTTTCTATACTTCCTCCTAAGGGTAACTCATATGAATACTTTTCATAAGGAAGACACAATCCCTAATAAGACTTAGGGAATTAGACTTAAAGAATTAAGTTTCATGCCAACTAACATAAAATAGTTCCTCACCCTATGTGGACTTTTATTTCTTCCTTAAATATACATACATAAGAATAACCCATTCTTAAACCATGCATTAAATATGTAATAATCTATGCATGTGTATTTACAAGACATGTTGTAAAACATGTGATATGAATAGCATTCATTCCAAACCCATGGGAAATCTAGTCATAAAATTCACAATGGATTGACTTAGGGAGTGTTATCCAAGTATGACTTATCATTAAGGGCAAGGTGCATAGTGCATATGACCAAAATGAATTATTATACCCCCTACAATACATGAAATACCTCATAATTAACTCATTTTCATTATACTTATGTTAATTGTAACCCTAGAATGATTTTTTATTTGAATGTTGCAAGTTTGTTCTATTAATTATAATACTCACAAATTGGGGAAGGGAAAAATTGTTGCATCATGATAGAATGAAGTTGATAATAAAAAGGATGTGATATTGTAGATGGAACTTATTATAGATTCAACTAAGTTTGGGTGAAACAACTTAAAAAAGAAAGAGATAATAATAACAAATTCAAGCACCTTGCCTATCAAGAACAATCACTTGCAAAACATGTAGAAGAGGCTAGCAACAACTTTTATTGAAATTGGTTGGAAATGTAGGCTATGATAGTGACAATGGATTTTAATAAAATATGATTTAACCTACCAAATATCCCACAATTGCATGCAAAAACTTCCTTTTCAATTTTTGTTAAGTAGGAGTTTCTTATTCTATCTTTGAACCTATAATTCCTCATCTTGACCCCTAGATTATGTATGCACATGTTTAGTGAAACTTCACTGGAATCCTTGAGATACATGGTTTATTCTCGAAGCATGACATGATACACTAATTATTCACCATGCTGGTAATAATTCCCACTGTGTATTTTGGTTTTGTATGCAAGTACATTACAATTATAACATGGAAAAGACTAAAAGGTTGCAAGCCAATACAAATGGGGCTATGATTCCATGAGAGGGGAAGAAAAGGGACTTATAAAATATAATATTTTATTGTTGCCTTATGATCATTAAATGTTAACCAACCTTGGGAAATAACTGTGCAAGAGAAAGATACATGGGCTTCTTGTGAAGACACGTGGTCTCTTCTTAGCTTGGAGTATATTATCTGTTATTTTAGGCATGCAAGCTTCTCTCTATTTATTATTCTTTTGGTTCATTCTTCTTCTCTCATGCTACTATACCTTCCTCTTCCTATGCATTATCCTTTTAGAGTTGCTATCATACTATGCGAAAACCATGAACAAAATTATCTATGAAGGATGGAGAAAATATCAACTATTGCTCACCACTAGAAATCCATACTTCCCAATAGAAGAGATTCCTTTGCTTGTATTCGAGCACTGGTGGGAAAGGAGACTGCATGAAGGACTCTATTGTGGAGAAGGGATCTCCTTTCCTTATGTTGTGCAGGTTGAGATGGGAGAGTGTTGTTGGTTGAAGATGGACTGTTGTTCTTGGAGGAATTACAATGATGTTTTCCTTCTCAAAGAATTATGGGTTGCGTTGTGTGAGAGAGTATAGAGCCAATCTTTATGAATTTTTCCCTTGTGGTCTCATAGCTCAACTTGGGGATGGCCTCTACATTAGAGTACCTATGATTGTGTGGAAAACATCCGCTTGCAATGTGTTGGTGGTTAATTCCAACTAAGACAAGTATTTATTCTTTTCATTTGTTATCCATTTATGTTATTCATTTTCATTATGAATTATTGGAATGCAATTGGAATTTAGGTAAGAGTTAATGTGTTTGATTGCTAGTTGATTGTATTTATATGTTTTTAACTAAGCTCACCATGAATGCAAATAATCCCAATCCCTTGAGTAAGTTAAAATAATGCATATGATGTTACATGAGTGTTTACTATGTATTGTGATAAGATAGTATGTGGGTTGCATTCTAGATCTTAAGGTTATTATCATTGTTACTTTAATTTCCAGAATTTGTTGAAGCTTACTACTGCTTAAAATTTGTGTGCATATCATGGACATTGTATCTTATTGTATGCGTGTATCCATTATTTATGTTTTATTGTTGCATTGATTCTGCCTTAATATGTATAGATAGTTTGTATTTCATATTTCCATTCAATAATGTGCATTGTTGATGAACTTGATAATGTTAGAAGAAAGAAATCTTGAAGCTTGTATCCTGACAACCAAAAATACAAGTCCACATATTCACAAGTCTTCCTCCACGTACACATGAATTGATTTAACCTACCAAATAATCTGAATTTGCATGAAAAATCCACCCTTCACCATATTTTATTATTAAGTAAGAGTTTCTTAATCTATCTCATTTTCCTCCAAATGCATAGGCTGAAGAATATAAAACGTTCTTGAGTGGGCCTAATGGTAAGAACATGTGTTCCTCTTAAGAGGTCACAAGTTCAAATCCAGAGGGGGGTAGGGTATGTATACCTCTGTAGACTTTACCAGTCAAATCGTTGGGTGGAGGGGGTCCCTTGTCCCACAAACAAGGGGGTCTCATACACCAGTTTGGTGTCTGGCTTGCCCGTGACCTTAAAAATAGATTATTATTATTATTATTATTATTATTATTATGTACCCTAGATGTTTTTTAATCTTTAGTTTCCAATTCAATGTTTTTCTATAAATGGGTCTAGGAGGTTCTCGATCTAGGAGGTTCTCAGCATGGGAATGTGCTTATAAAGTAAAGCATTGTTAATGCCTCTACCAGTGGAGGCGTCTACCATACTGAAATTTAAACACACAACACTATTTCTGAAAACTTGAAGTAGAGGGGTTTTGTTGCACTAAATATGCTATGGATTGTTGCAAAAGATGTCTTCAACCTTTTATTTGGAATTGGGATATTTCAAAACTTAATATTTTTCCACCGTTACTCAATGATGCTTGCCCCCTACCAAAAAAAATGGGCAAATTAGTGTGTCAAAGATGTCTTATCAAAATCAAAACCAAATATCAAATTCCAATACTATTACTAAACATTCCTAGAAAAAATGATGTGCTTTAGTATGTTTGATCATATTTGTTGATAAGAAAAATATAATTTGACTATGAAACTGTTAATGCGAACTAAACGGAGCAGGATGTCCGCATAATAATAACAATGCAAAATTCAATCAGAAAATATGGCACTGTATACTCTTGGTAGCAATTAATCAGATACCACCTGAAATTTCCTATGCGTTTCTGAACAAAGCTAAATAAAGTCAAAAGTTAAATCATTTTTTATATCTATGAAATCAATGGTCGCCCTCTTACATTTGTCAAGAGAGGATCTTCGAAATAAGAACTATTTTTAAGGTAATGAAAGAGGACGAACAATAACCAACCTGTTACACAACATGTAATAATGTTACAGATGGTATATACATCATTGGATATATCCCAACATATATATCAAGATCAACCAACCATGTATGTACCAACAACCACATCATTTAATGTTGCGCAACAAGCTGGTTATCGCTAACCATGAAAGAGGAAAGTATGGTGGATTGAGTAGCAGGCACAATGGTCACTAAAATGAAATGTGTGGTAATGATAATGACCTAAATAAACTCAACCGAACTCATGGACTTGGAAACAATGATAACAATCTTGCTCATGTTAATGCTAAAGACTACCACAACAATATTCTCAGTGAAAATGGTGTTTTCAGCCAGACTCGTATGAATTATTTAATAAGCCATGAGAGTGTTGGCATTGACTAAAAGCAGTGACTTTGACTAATGTCATGATTTAATAAAAAACAATGAAAAGGTNTTAACCAACCTTGGGAAATAACTGTGCAAGAGAAAGATACATGGGCTTCTTGTGAAGACACGTGGTCTCTTCTTAGCTTGGAGTATATTATCTGTTATTTTAGGCATGCAAGCTTCTCTCTATTTATTATTCTTTTGGTTCATTCTTCTTCTCTCATGCTACTATACCTTCCTCTTCCTATGCATTATCCTTTTAGAGTTGCTATCATACTATGCGAAAACCATGAACAAAATTATCTATGAAGGATGGAGAAAATATCAACTATTGCTCACCACTAGAAATCCATACTTCCCAATAGAAGAGATTCCTTTGCTTGTATTCGAGCACTGGTGGGAAAGGAGACTGCATGAAGGACTCTATTGTGGAGAAGGGATCTCCTTTCCTTATGTTGTGCAGGTTGAGATGGGAGAGTGTTGTTGGTTGAAGATGGACTGTTGTTCTTGGAGGAATTACAATGATGTTTTCCTTCTCAAAGAATTATGGGTTGCGTTGTGTGAGAGAGTATAGAGCCAATCTTTATGAATTTTTCCCTTGTGGTCTCATAGCTCAACTTGGGGATGGCCTCTACATTAGAGTACCTATGATTGTGTGGAAAACATCCGCTTGCAATGTGTTGGTGGTTAATTCCAACTAAGACAAGTATTTATTCTTTTCATTTGTTATCCATTTATGTTATTCATTTTCATTATGAATTATTGGAATGCAATTGGAATTTAGGTAAGAGTTAATGTGTTTGATTGCTAGTTGATTGTATTTATATGTTTTTAACTAAGCTCACCATGAATGCAAATAATCCCAATCCCTTGAGTAAGTTAAAATAATGCATATGATGTTACATGAGTGTTTACTATGTATTGTGATAAGATAGTATGTGGGTTGCATTCTAGATCTTAAGGTTATTATCATTGTTACTTTAATTTCCAGAATTTGTTGAAGCTTACTACTGCTTAAAATTTGTGTGCATATCATGGACATTGTATCTTATTGTGTGCGTTTATCCATTATTTATGTTTTATTGTTGCATTGATTCTGCCATAACATGTATAGATAGTTTGTATTTCATATTTCCATTCAATAATGTGCATTGTTGATGAACTTGATAATGTTAGAAGAAAGAAATCTTGAAGCTTGTATCCTCACAACCAAAAATATAAGTCCACATATTCACAAGTCTTCCTCCATGTACACATGAATTGATTTAACCTACCAAATAATATGAATTTGCATAAAAAATCCACCCTTCACCGTATTTTATTATTAAGTAAGAGTTTCTTTATCTATCTCATTTTCCTTTAAATGCATAGGCTGAAGAATATAAAACGTGCTTGAGTGGGCCTAATGGTTAAGAACATGTGTTTCCTCTTAAGAGGTCACAAGTTCAAATCCAGAGGGGGGTAGGGTATGTATACCTCCGTAGACTTTACCAGTCAAATCGTTGGGTGGAGGGGGTCCCTTGTCCCACAAACAAGGGGATCTCATACACCAGTTTGGTGTATGGCTTGCCCATGACCTTAAAAATAGGTTATTGTTATTATTATTATTATTATTTACCCTAGATGTTTTTTAATCTTTAGTTTCCAATTCAATGTTTTTCTATAAATGGGTCTAGGAGGTTCTCAACATGGGAATGTGCTTATAAAGTAAAGCATTGTTAATGCATCTACCAGTGGAGGCGTCTACCATACTGAAATTTAAACACACAACACTATTTCTGAAAACTTGAAGTAGAGGGGATTTGTTGCACTAAATATACTATGGATTGTTGCAAAAGATGTCTTCAACCTTTTATTTGGAATTGGGATATTTCAAAACTTAATATTTTTCCAACGTTACTCAATGATGCTTGCCCCCTACCAGAAAAAATGGGCAAATTAGTGTGTCAAAGATGTCTTATCAAAATCAAAACCAAATATCAAATTCCAATACTATTACTAAACATTCCTAGAAAAAATGATGTGCTTTAGTATGTTTGATCATATTTGTTGATAAGAAAAATATAATTTGACTATGAAACTGTTAATGCGAACTAAACGGAGCAGGATGTCCGCATAATAATAACAATGCAAAATTCAATCAGAAAATATGGCACTGTATACTCTTGGTAGCAATTAATCAGATACCACCTGAAATTTCCTATGCGTTTCTGAACAAAGCTAAATAAAGTCAAAAGTTAAATCATTTTTTATATCTATGAAATCAATGGTCGCCCTCTTACATTTGTCAAGAGAGGATCTTCGAAATAAGAACTATTTTTAAGGTAATGAAAGAGGACGAACAATAACCAACCTGTTACACAACATGTAATAATGTTACAGATGGTATATACATCATTGGATATATCCCAACATATATATCAAGATCAACCAACCATGTATGTACCAACAACCACATCATTTAATGTTGCGCAACAAGCTGGTTATCGCTAACCATGAAAGAGGAAAGTATGGTGGATTGAGTAGCAGGCACAATGGTCACTAAAATGAAATGTGTGGTAATGATAATGACCTAAATAAACTCAACCGAACTCATGGACTTGGAAACAATGATAACAATCTTGCTCATGTTAATGCTAAAGACTACCACAACAATATTCTCAGTGAAAATGGTGTTTTCAGCCAGACTCGTATGAATTATTTAATAAGCCATGAGAGTGTTGGCATTGACTAAAAGCAGTGACTTTGACTAATGTCATGATTTAATAAAAAACAATGAAAAGGTGGATAATGTGTATGGAGGTGTTTTTCACTTTCATAAATGAGGAGGCTAAAAAAAGGTAAGATATATCTATTGCTATTTTTGATATGTTAATATGAACAAAGAATCCTTGAATTTCCCAAATATATATATATATATATATATATATATATATATATATATATATATATATATTCCCTCAAATATAGAGACACAAAAATCAACTAAAAGAATTTTAAGCCTCATAATACACATATTACATTACTTTGTGTTCACTAAGTACTACAACTATGATCAAGAAGTAGAGAAATCAGATATGATGACATAAACAACCAAGACATTGTGAGCAATCTAGTATCTCTTTTTAAGATGACAATGTGGTTTTGGTTGATTGTTCAATGTCCCAAACTTTTCTGCCACTATGTGATGACAGGGAGATGGAGTCCATTCAGTGGTGAAAACATTACCCACATAGTGATGAGATATGGAGAGATGATCTACTTAATAAATGGTGGGTTGAAGTACAAAAGAGATAGACTCTAGGAAAGAGGATCAAATTGTCTTTTGTAAAGAATGTTGTAACATTCTCAACATCAACGATGGACTCAACTTTGATGGAAACAACCAAAGGCTTTTCAACATTGCAACTCAATCTTAACCGCACTTCATCAACAATGTGGCTTAAACACCCAAGTGTGAGTATATGTATGTAATTATAACTTTTTATTTCTTGATCACCAAAGTTTTTATATTAATTTTATGTTTCATTTTTTTTATTTAATAAATAGAAATTGAAATAAATCTATCCTATTTTTAAAATTAAATAATTAAAATATTTATCATTTTTCTATCTATTTATATTTAATAAATAAAAATTGAAATAAATCTATCCTATCTTAAAAAATTAAATAATTAAAATAGTTAATTAAAATTACTTCAGCTTACACATACTAGATTGTTTATCAATATTGAATTCAATCATTATAAATTATTTAATAATAATAATAAGTCACATTATGACTTCAATTACCAATCATATCACTTTGAGTTTCTTTATGAA
>JZKD02S0849804.1:0-14290 GCA_000966675.3 Picea glauca | reverse complement strand
TGCCAAGGTATTTGGAGGGGAGGACGCTATGGGTAAACCTCAGTAACTGCATAATGTGGTGTTGGATATGGATGGGCATATTGAAGAAGAAAATTTGGGATTTGGAGAGGTTGACTTCCATGCCCAAAGCATCACATAAAAGGTTGATAATAGAGCATATGCGAAGAGCTTATCGGACTGTGGGTATGCCCATTAGGTGTATATCATCCATGAACTGACTATGCGAGATGGGGGGAGATATTCCATGGGGGGTGAGACCAGAGAGAGAGTGATATGTGATAGCTACTTTAATGGCTCAACTCATCCCTTCCACCATTATGATGAAGAGGAAGGGCGAAAGTGGATCCCCTTTCCTTATTCCTCTTGAGGGAGAGAAAGGTTTGGAGGGGACACCATTGACCAAGATGGAGAACAGGGCTGATGAGGTGAGATTGAATATCCAAGAGACCCATGAGGGATCAAAAACCAAAGGCGAGAAGGGTTGATTTCATGTAGTTCCATCTTAATTTATCAAAGTCTTTAGAAATATCTAATTTTAGAAGCATAATAGGAGATTTGGTCATATGAAGTGAGTGGATTACTTCGTGAGACAAGATGACATTGTCCAAAATCTATCTTTCCTCCACATAGCCCGATTGTTCTGGAGAGATGATGAATGAAAGAATAGGTTTAAGGCGCTTGGTGATGATCTTCGTGAGAATATTATAGATTACGTTGCAGAGAGAAATAGGTCGGAAGTGCAAGGGGGAGGTGGCTTTGTTCTCTTTGGGAATGAGAGTGAGAAAGGTAGTGTTGAGGGCTTGAAGGACCTGCCCAGATATTCTGGAATCCTCTATGATTTCCCAGACATCTTCACAAATGATGCTCCAATTGTGATGGAAGAAGTGTGAAGTAAACCCATCTGGCCCAGGATCTTTGCCTAGCGGGGTGTCCCTTAGGGCTTGATCAACTTCTTCTTGAGTGATAGGAATCATCAACACCTCGTTCTGTGCTTTCGTGACCTCCTTAGGGATGTGTTTGAGGATAGAGTCAATTGAAAAGGATCGATCTATGGGGTGTTCCGTAAGAAGGTTTTTGTAGTAAGAGAGTAATTCGGTTTTTATATCTTCATGCTGTTGAATTTCTAGTCCTTGTTCTGAAACCAAGTGAGTAATGCGTTTTGTTTTTCGTCGCTGGACCATTGATCTGTGGAAAAATTTGGTATTTTTTCCCCCCTCTTTGAGCCAATGGATGCGAGATTTCTGTCTCCACATGATTTCTTCTTGCACCCGTTTTTCTGCCAACTGGTTGTTAAGTAGATCCTCTTTCTCCTTTAGAGAATCAATGAGGCCTTGAGATATGATCTACTATTTGAGGATTTGTATTTGTTGATTGAGGATTTCCCGAGCATGAGTGATGTTGCCAAAAGTGGAATTATTCCAAAGTTTCAAATGTTTCTTGAGATTGTTTAGCCTTTGTTGAAATCCATACATAGGAGTTCCTATTGGGATTGCAACTTCTTCCCACCAGAGCTTTATGTTAGCTTGGAAATCTGGGTGCGTCAACCAAAAATTTTCAAAGCGGAAGGGTTTCCTGCCTGGGCTGCCATTGATGTTTATCGATAAGAGAATCGGCCAGTGATCTGATCCTGGAGTGTCGATCAAAGTGCCATTCCAAGATAGTCCATCCAACATGATGGATTCTGAAATTAAAAAATGGTCTAATATACTGGAGACATGCCGTGTCCCCGAGTGTCTATTGGACCAGGTAAAGAGATCATTGTCTGTTTCTGCATCAATGAGAGTCAACAGGCCAATGGTTCAGTGGAACTGCTCGTTGTCGTTTCCCAGCGTGTGTGTCCCCCCCTTTTTTTGATACAAACTTGTTATCATATTGAAATCTCCCCCAAGAATCCATCTTTGGGTGCTGATGAGATTGACAATCCATTCTAAGTGATGAAGGAATTCTTCCTTTTCTCCCGGTCTTATGGGTCCATAGACATTTGTGATGAAGCCATGTTTGTTCGAACTTATGAGGTAGAAGGAGGTTGTGATGGTCCAGTTGGAGGAAAACAATCTGTCCAGTAAACCCATGGATGGGTTCCAAAGCATGGCCAGCCCTTCAAAAGCCCCCTTAGTGTTGATTTCAAGAATATTGGTTTGTTTCCAACATTTTTTAAGAATTTGTGAAGCTTCCTCTCTTGCGCATTTTATTTCTTTCAAAAGAAGAATGTCTGGTTGTTCCTTAATTATCCTTTCTCAAAGCAATCCTTGATTGCTTCTTGCGTTGAGACCCCTTATATTCCAGGATAGTATCTTCATGAGGACTATGAGGGTTGGAGGGGAGGAAATTTGTCTGAGATCAGATGGATCTGGCCTAAGTTCACTAGGAAATTTCCCACATCTTGAATGAGCTGATGTTTTGGTTTCCTGCCTCTTTTTTTCTCATCTTTTGTAGATTTGCACTAATCCTTCGAGCTTCCCTTTTGTATTCTGATATTTGTAGTAGTGTGGGTTGATCCTCATGTTGATGAGTTGAGAAAGACTTTGTGGACCTCGCGTAGCTGATCCGATGGTATAGTGTAGAGTTGTTGTTTTCAGTAGGCTTGATCTAGGTGTGCCATATCTATTCTCGCGAGCTCCTGATCTTCCAAATCTATGTCTGGGTCTCTGATTTTCGGTCTGAGGTTTGCAGGAAGGGAAGTCTTTGAGAGGGGGATTTGGGAAGATTATGGAGTAGAGGGGGTGGGGTTTGAAGAGCCTTGGACTTGTGTTGGGATTGCGAGGTTTGTCATGGAGTCGATGAGAGTGTTGGGAATATCTGACGAGGTCTAAAGGGCTTCGAAAGAGTTACTGGTTGAGGGTCCATAGGGGGCTTGGGGGGGGGGATATTTTGACTAGGTGCCTGCGTCGACCTGTGACTTGGGTGACATCCTTCTTGGTTTTTTCGGGATCCTCTGGGTTGGAATTGTTGGGGTTATTTAAAGGACATTCATGGAAGAGGTGACCATGCTCATGGAATTTCCAGCAGTGGAAGGGGATGTGCTCATAGTCTAGGGTTTGGGACCATTCTTCATCCTGATAATCTAGGGTTATGGCTCCAAGAAGAAGTTTGGAGATATTCAAATAGACACAAATTTGAGAATATGCGATATACCTTCGTTATTTTGTGGCCTTCGAAACTTTGACATAGATGCCAATTGTGTTGTCGATACCTGCAAGTATTTCTTCCATCCAAAACTCTTGAGGAAGAGAGAAGAGCCTCAGCCAGACCGGGGCATGCATGAAATCTTCCTTCTTGGGGTTGAACCTTTCAATCCAGAAACAGAGGAAAATACCTGCCAAATTGTAGAAGTACAGACCTCCTTCAAAGATTATGTTTCTGTCCTCCATATTGTGTAAGATGATAGTGAAGAAGCCTTTTGATCAAAGTTGGTGGTCATAGTATCTCTTTGGCTTCCACCAACGCTGAATCCATTTGACTAAATCCTTTTCTGATGGCCATAATCCCAGAAATTTCCCTATCAAGGAGAAATCCCTCATATATTGTTTATGGTCTTCTATTATTAGAGAGTTGGTAGTATATTTGGGATCTATTGGGGCCTGTGGGATGCATTTTCCTGGTTCCTAGGTGCGATCCATTTTCCAGGTGGTTAGATTCTGGATCTATTTCTATTGGTTTTTCCTTTGACATCAGTTCCTCCCAGATGATGTGCTACATTTCAGCTGGAAGTTCAAAGGTCAAGTGTTTCAAATGTTTGAAGACTTGATCTGGAGCCATGATGGAGCTGTAAGAGGGGCCCGTAGGCCCCCCTACCTCGACCTCCATGGCCGCAGCAGGACATAGGGCAGCGCGTGCAGGGTTCGTGACTAAAACCCTAGCAGAGAAATCGTTTAGGAAAAAATGTATTGCAACGAAAATAAACAAATAATTTTAATAATCATCAATATACCATTTATGAATCACGATAAGAATCCCTTTTATTTCATGCAAATAATTTTTCTATATAAATCCTTTTTACTAACAAGTTTATTATGAATGTCATCCACACAAATTCTAGTGCAACTCTTTAAATCTCCCTTCTCCCTTGAAAATAATAATGAACAATCTCTTTAAATTAAACATATCTTTTGACACTGAAGCTAGAGCTTTGATCATTTAAATTGGCTTAATTTAAATGTTTTAAGTTTTTTAGATTTGTTGGCCATTATCGCTGGAATCAACCAAATCAATTATGGGCAAAATTTTAATTTTACATTTTTTTAATCACATTTTTCAGTCCATAAATAGATTCTGCACACTCAAAAACCTCTAGAGCAACCCGAACATGTTATTTTTTAGTGAATAAACATATTGGACACACTCAAAAACTTTTAAAGCATCCTTAACATGTAATCTTAAAATTTGAAATCTGCAATTCCATCCATCCTTCTAAATTTCTTGCTGAATTTTGACAAATAAATAAATAAATTGAAAAAATTACAACCCAAAAAGAATAAAACATAAAACATTTGTAATACTGCATTTAAATTTCTCTTCTAGGTGAGCTGCGAGCAGTGGCTGCATCAACGGTTTGTGTTCTCCGCTACTATGGAATTCAGTAATTCATAACCCACACGTTGTACGCAATGAGACACAAGTCTTCGATTCAATTAAACATTGTACGTGTGGCTCTAACGACGATCAATAATCAATATACAACCTACTGTAGAGTCTTTAAGACTCTACAGACTGGATATCCATGCAACAACTCTCGTGCGTTTCATACCTTGGCCATCCATGTTGCACTCGCATATTACTCACCATGAGGTATGGCCATCCGATGACATGCTCATTTATTCCGGTTTCTAAAATCTCCGTCTTGTCAGCCTACCTCCAACAAAAGTTGTTAAGACACGACATTAACCCACCCCGGCTCCTTATGGTATCCCACTTTCCAATGGACAGTAAGATTGCTTCTGTCAGGGACAATTGTGGTCAAAGTTAATGGAGTTGGTGAATTCAAATTTTAAATTTTAAAATCTAAATGGAGGGAATGGATACCCACACCAATTTCAGCAAATGTAATTCAAAACACACGGAGCAAGTGTCAAAGGAAGAAGAGGGATTTTCAGGAACCGATCAGGAAATATTATAGGCATCCAAGACAATCAATTACTCCGAATAGTGAAGGGTGGTTTTGTTTGTGACTTTGAGATAAGGAAGTGTTTCGAAATCGAATAAATAAATGAGGTNGAATGTCTGGTTGTTCCTTAATTATCCTTTCTCAAAGCAATCCTTGATTGCTTCTTGCGTTGAGACCCCTTATATTCCAGGATAGTATCTTCATGAGGACTATGAGGGTTGGAGGGGAGGAAATTTGTCTGAGATCAGATGGATCTGGCCTAAGTTCACTAGGAAATTTCCCACATCTTGAATGAGCTGATGTTTTGGTTTCCTGCCTCTTTTTTTCTCATCTTTTGTAGATTTGCACTAATCCTTCGAGCTTCCCTTTTGTATTCTGATATTTGTAGTAGTGTGGGTTGATCCTCATGTTGATGAGTTGAGAAAGACTTTGTGGACCTCGCGTAGCTGATCCGATGGTATAGTGTAGAGTTGTTGTTTTCAGTAGGCTTGATCTAGGTGTGCCATATCTATTCTCGCGAGCTCCTGATCTTCCAAATCTATGTCTGGGTCTCTGATTTTCGGTCTGAGGTTTGCAGGAAGGGAAGTCTTTGAGAGGGGGATTTGGGAAGATTATGGAGTAGAGGGGGTGGGGTTTGAAGAGCCTTGGACTTGTGTTGGGATTGCGAGGTTTGTCATGGAGTCGATGAGAGTGTTGGGAATATCTGACGAGGTCTAAAGGGCTTCGAAAGAGTTACTGGTTGAGGGTCCATAGGGGGCTTGGGGGGGGGGATATTTTGACTAGGTGCCTGCGTCGACCTGTGACTTGGGTGACATCCTTCTTGGTTTTTTCGGGATCCTCTGGGTTGGAATTGTTGGGGTTATTTAAAGGACATTCATGGAAGAGGTGACCATGCTCATGGAATTTCCAGCAGTGGAAGGGGATGTGCTCATAGTCTAGGGTTTGGGACCATTCTTCATCCTGATAATCTAGGGTTATGGCTCCAAGAAGAAGTTTGGAGATATTCAAATAGACACAAATTTGAGAATATGCGATATACCTTCGTTATTTTGTGGCCTTCGAAACTTTGACATAGATGCCAATTGTGTTGTCGATACCTGCAAGTATTTCTTCCATCCAAAACTCTTGAGGAAGAGAGAAGAGCCTCAGCCAGACCGGGGCATGCATGAAATCTTCCTTCTTGGGGTTGAACCTTTCAATCCAGAAACAGAGGAAAATACCTGCCAAATTGTAGAAGTACAGACCTCCTTCAAAGATTATGTTTCTGTCCTCCATATTGTGTAAGATGATAGTGAAGAAGCCTTTTGATCAAAGTTGGTGGTCATAGTATCTCTTTGGCTTCCACCAACGCTGAATCCATTTGACTAAATCCTTTTCTGATGGCCATAATCCCAGAAATTTCCCTATCAAGGAGAAATCCCTCATATATTGTTTATGGTCTTCTATTATTAGAGAGTTGGTAGTATATTTGGGATCTATTGGGGCCTGTGGGATGCATTTTCCTGGTTCCTAGGTGCGATCCATTTTCCAGGTGGTTAGATTCTGGATCTATTTCTATTGGTTTTTCCTTTGACATCAGTTCCTCCCAGATGATGTGCTACATTTCAGCTGGAAGTTCAAAGGTCAAGTGTTTCAAATGTTTGAAGACTTGATCTGGAGCCATGATGGAGCTGTAAGAGGGGCCCGTAGGCCCCCCTACCTCGACCTCCATGGCCGCAGCAGGACATAGGGCAGCGCGTGCAGGGTTCGTGACTAAAACCCTAGCAGAGAAATCGTTTAGGAAAAAATGTATTGCAACGAAAATAAACAAATAATTTTAATAATCATCAATATACCATTTATGAATCACGATAAGAATCCCTTTTATTTCATGCAAATAATTTTTCTATATAAATCCTTTTTACTAACAAGTTTATTATGAATGTCATCCACACAAATTCTAGTGCAACTCTTTAAATCTCCCTTCTCCCTTGAAAATAATAATGAACAATCTCTTTAAATTAAACATATCTTTTGACACTGAAGCTAGAGCTTTGATCATTTAAATTGGCTTAATTTAAATGTTTTAAGTTTTTTAGATTTGTTGGCCATTATCGCTGGAATCAACCAAATCAATTATGGGCAAAATTTTAATTTTACATTTTTTTAATCACATTTTTCAGTCCATAAATAGATTCTGCACACTCAAAAACCTCTAGAGGAACCCGAACATGTTATTTTTTAGTGAATAAATAGATTGGACACACTCAAAAACTTTTAAAGTATCCTTAACATGTAATCTTAAAATTTGAAATCTGCAATTCCATCCATCCTTCTAAATTTCTTGCTAAATTTTGACAAATAAATAAATAAATTGAAAAAATTACAACCCAAAAAGAATAAAACATAAAACATTTGTAATACTGCATTTAAATTTCTCTTCTAGGTGAGCTGCGGGCAATGGCTGCATCAACGGTCTGTGTTCTCCACTACTACGGAATTCAGTAATTCATAACCCACACATTGTACGCAATGAGACACAAGTCTTCGATTCAATTAAACATTGTACGTGTGGCTCTAACGACGATCGATAATCAATATACAACCTACTGTAGAGTCTTTAAGACTCTACAGACTGGATATCCGTGCAACAACTCTCGTGCGTTTCATACCTTGGCCATCCATGTTGCACTCGCATATTACTCACCATGAGGTATGGCCATCCGACGACATGCTCATTTATTCTGGTTGCTAAAATCTCCGTCTTGTCAGCCTACCTCCAACAAAAGTCGTTAAGGCACGACATTAACCCACCCCGACTCCTTATGGTGTCCCACTTTCCAATGGACAGTAAGATTGCTTCTGTCAGGGACAATCGTGGTCAAAGTTAATGGAGTTGGTGAATTCAAATTTTAAATTTTAAAATCTAAATGGAGGGAATGGATACCCGCACCAATTTCAGCAAATGTAATTCAAAACACACGGAGCAAGTGTCAAAGAAAGAAGAGGGATTTTCAGGAACCGATCAGGAAATCTTATAGGCATCCAAGACAATCGATTACTCCGAATAGTGAAGGGTGGTTTTCTTTGTGACTTTGATATAAGGAAGTGTTTCGAAATCGAATAAATAAATGAGGTCCTAAGAATAAATAAATCGATTACTCGCAACTGGTATGTGGCCTCCTTCAAAATAATGAGGTTCTAAGAATGGGAGCCATCTTCGCTTCTAGATTCATCAAAGCTATACGCTTCTTAGAAGAGCACTGGAGACAATTTTGCCTGGACATAAAAACCAGCATTCTCAACAGAGAGGTGATGGATCCATCAGTGAGGGAGGTCGTCGGGGAGCTTCTCCACCCGAATCCAGAGTTGGCTGATTTTGTTGAAAGGCAATGTTTAGCCCAGTCTTGGCAAGGAATTATAACTCACTTGTGACCTAACACTAAGTACATAGATGTCATCATGACTGGTGCAATGGATTAATATATTCCTACTTTGGATTACTACAACGGCGAGCTACCCTTGGTATGCACCATGTACGCTTCATTCGAATGCTACTTTGGACTTAATCTGAAGCCTCTCTGGAAGACTTCAGAGGTTTCATACAATTTACTCCCAAACATGGCCTATTTTGAGTTCTTTCCCATTCACCGCAAACAAGAAGCAATTGGTCTGACGCTTGAATTGTTAGTGATCCCCAAAACACTCGACGCGAAAGAGCAAGAGGAATTGGTTGAACTTGTGGACTTGAAACTTGGGCAAGAATACGAGTTCGTCGTCACCACATATGTTGGTACTGTATGTAGAAGATTTTCCATTAAACATTTATTTGTGTATTATATGTTGTGAATGTTTCATTAAAACTCGTCTTATGCAGGTTTGAATCGTTATAGAGTGGGGGATGTGCTACACGTGACTGGTTTCCACAACGTTGCGCCTCAATTCCATTTTGTGTGTAGACAAACTGTTGCTCTGAGTATAGACTTCGACAAAACAGATGAAGTTGAGCTTCACTGTGTGGTAGAGAATTATGCTAAGCATCTGGAACCATTCAACACCCAATCGATAGAGTATACAAGCTATGCTAACACAACTACAATCCCTAGTCACTATGGGCTATACTGGGAACTTCGCTTCAACAAGAAAGCAGTTGAAGTTCCTTCTCCAGTTTTTGAAGTTTGTTGTCTCACCGCAAAAGAATCCTTGAATTTTGTCTATCACCAAGGAAGAGCATCTGATAATTCCATCGCCCCTCTGGAATAGGGTAGGGTAATTGAAGAGGGAACACTTAGAAATAATGGAGTAAGTGTTAGTTGTAAGCACCCGTTATAAGTTTTAGTTGTGAGAGTCAGTGGTAGGCGTGTTAAGAGTCAGTTCATAGTTGAAAGTCTTCAGAGCTGGTTGGAGGTCCAGCTCTCTGAGGTGAGATCCAAGAACAAGATCTCGAATTTGATTTTGAAAAATTGTCAGCGCCCCCTATAGAGTGTTAGAAATCATAGACACTCCCTTTGCATGCATCCAAGAGCGTTAGGCACCAACTCTCGCCCCTCTACTCCAACAGAGTGTTGCAACGCTCCCCTTTCCATTGACACGAAGCACCAGCGCTCCACTTATTGAGTTAAAGAAGTGTCGACCAGTTTTCTTGTGGATAGCGTGAAAAACTGGAGGGCATGGAGATTCTTTCCTTCGTTTTTTTATACCTGCTGGGCGTTTTCATATGCACTGGCCATAAGCGATTTCGTGGAGTGCCATTAGGGTCCATTTAAAATTGGTCGGCACTTCTTTAACTCATCTACTGGCCATTAGCGATTTCATGGAGCCCCATTGAGGTCCATTTAAAATTGATGCTGAGCGAGATCTCGGGAAGATTTTCTTTGTGGAAGTAGTTTGCATGCTAAGCTCGTGGAGGTATTTACATGAGTAATGTTAAAGCATGCAAATCTTTTTGGTGCAAATCATAAGTTTTAGCGTTGAAAGAGGAAGCGTGAGTTTTATGAGTCACTCAAGATTTGCATGCATGCATATGTGGAGCATTGAATAAGATTTACATGGGTGGATTGTTTTAGAGTGAGGTATAAAGTTTTTTTTTTAAATAAAAAAAGGGGGGGATATTTTGGATATTAAAGTGAATACATGTGGATAAAGTAAATGCATGTGTATGTGTGAAGTTATAAATCCTTTTATTAAATTGGGTTTTATTTTGAAATTTATTAAAAGTGAATTTTTATTCATAATGGATATCTTCTATAAAGAGGTGAAGAGGGAGTTATAAATTTTTTCTTTAAAAAGTGGATATTTTGGATATTAAGATGCATGCATGATTTAATCTGAGAACAAAGGTAGAGACAGATCAGTGGATCTGCAGGTAGAGCGATGGACTGCTCAACACTTGACCAAAGTTTGATATTCTTGGTGATACAAAGATCCATTAGCAGAGATGGTGAATCCTCTAGAAGAGACCTACCTCAATGAAACCAACAAGTTAGATGGCTTGAACTTCATTAACTGGAAATTCAAGATGCAAATGCTCATGGAAGGCTATGGTGTTTGAAACATTGTGAAGGGAATTGAACTGAAACATGATGTAGTTGCAGGTGTGGCAGCAGCACAAATACAAGATTGGGAGAAGCGCGAAAACAAGGAAAAGATATTGTTGCACATGTCTGTTAAAGATAACATAATTCCACATATTAGAGAAGCTATAACTTCTGCTGCAACATGGACAACACTTAAATAATTGTATGAAACTAGCAACACAAATCGCATTTTGTTCTTGAAAACTAAATTGCTAGGCATTAATATGGATGGAAATGAATCTGTTAGTTCATTTTTGGGTCGGATTAAAGAGGTGAAAGACAAGCTAGTAAATATAGGGGAAATTGTTTCCAGCACTGATCTAGTCACTATTACCTTAAATGGTATGCTAGAAGATTATCATATGTTCATAACAGGTCTCGTAGCAAGGGAGAAACCTCCTACGTTTGAAGAAATGACAGGTATTTTGCTGCAAGAGGAAGAGAGGTGCGGGAATCTGAAGCCTCCGAGTAAATATTTGGCATTGTGGTCAAATAATAGATCTGCGAGAGGAAGATCAGGATTAAGAGGAAGAGGAGGCAGTTCATGGCAGAGAGGTGGTTCATGGCAGAGAAGTAGTTCATCGCAGAGAAGACAACCTCCAAATCAAGGTATGCAATCTGATAGGAATGAGTCAAAGAGTTGTTTTTATTGTGGTTGACCTGGACATATTGTTAAAGATTGTCATAAGAAAAAAAGTGATGAGGCTAGGAATAAACCTAGAACACATTCAGGTCATTATGCAGAAAAATCTTCAAATCAAGATCTCAGATTATTTATTGCTAGTGATGATATTGATGAACCCCCGAATTTTGACTCACGGGATCTTAGGCTGTTTGTGTCTAATGCTTCTTTATCTGCTGAAACGGATGATTCTGAAGCCAAGTTTTTGGATTCTGGAGCATCAATACATATGACTTGTAATAAAAATTGGTATGTTAATTTTAAAGAAACACAGAATGGTGCCAACATATATCTTGGAGATGACCGTGCTCATCAGATTAATGGATATGGAGACATTCCTGTGACATTGTCGAATGGTACTGTTCTTCACATTAGCAATGTGGTGTATGTGATCTCTGTGTCCACCATTATAGATCAGAACTTGAAGGTTGAATTCTTCAAGAATTATTGCATAGTGAAGGATCTGTTGGACTACTTCCAAACTATTGCAACGGGAGTCGGAGCAGGAGGTCTATACAAACTTGATGTTTCCAGCAAAACACATCATGCACTGACTTTTTCCACTATGCCAACAGAGATTCTTTGACATCAAAGGTATGGACACATCAATCATCCCGATTTATTGTTATTACAGAAAAAGAATATGGTTGAAGGACTTCCCATGTTAAATAATGAGAAGGTTGCTTGTGATGGATGTGCATTAGGAAAGATGCACAAAGATGAATTCTCCTCTAATCCTGATAAGAAAAAGAGAGATGTGTTAGATCTTGTGCATATTGATGTTTGTGGGCCTATGTAGACTAGGTCTTTAGGAGGTGCATTTTACTTTATCTTATTTATTGATGATTACATGAGATACACATAGGTTTACTTCCTTAGACAAAAAAGTGATGTTTTCGAGTACTTTAAGGAGTTTAGAACAATTTTGGAAAAGCAGACAGGAAAATCCATCAAAATCCTGCGTTCAGATCAAGGGGGATGATCAAGGGGGATGATCAAGGGATCAAATTTTGATCAATTTTCAAAGTGCTTGGAATGCGACGAAAGAAGTGCCATTGAGTCCATCTCATCTTCCTGATTCCGGCGGTATATTTACTTTCGCAAACGGAGTCCATGGGGAGGAGATATCGCGATCTGTCCGCCAAGCCAAACAGGCAAAAATTTGGGATGCTGACTGTACCTGTCCATACAGTCCATACGACCATGTGGCAGGGCCGTACCATCATGATGATGTGGAAGTTTGATGATGTGGCACATATCGGTTGGTTGTTCGTTGGAGAATACGGTGTTGACACGTGTCTTGTTGGCAGCGAATGATATGAGGGCACGTGGCCCAATGCTTGGGTGCGATATGTCCCTCATTGGTTGGCTTATAATATCTATGCAAAATTAATGGAGGCCACAGGGTTCGACCCCCGGACCTCCCCACAACATATAACTTTACAAATTCCGCTAACCATGATGTCGACCCATATTCCTTGTTTCATATTCCAATGCATTTGTATTTGAATTAATGTATTGTGTTACTTGGAAAGGGGGGCGGGTCGGGGCATAGCCTCGACCCGTGGAGACATTGTTTAACATATGACCCATATGTTATGACCATTGGCGCGTGCGTGTATTACATTTGTAATACAATACATTGCATATTATATAATGTGTTAATACAATTCGCGCGGGGTTTTGTAACATTATAACCTATGGTTATATTGTATGCCATTTACCATATTACCATGTGTATATGCGCAGTTGTACTTTGCGTGGGAGGTTACAACCGACTTAACCACTTTTCCGCCCAAGATTTTGGTCCTATGGCCATGCGCCCAAGTGCCGAGGCGGTTAGGGGCTGGAGGCACCCTAACCGTTCTACGATTTGTACAAGTGCACGGTTGCATACGGGTCTGGGTTCTTTACGCTTAAATGAGCGTGTGAGCCAGGTTTGGAGAACAAGGGTACGAATTGTAGAACCAGAGACAACAAAGTTGGAGAAGGATCTTCAAGGAGGCATATCTTTCTCATTTTTCGACCGTTTCAGGTGCCGAAAGAGCCCAAACAGGGGTTTTGGGACGTTGCGGAGCCATGGAAGCAGTCAGTTTGTCATTTTGAGCATTGTAAGGCATGTTTTTCAGCACTTTGAGAAATTTAATAATAATTATCCATTGGAAGTTGGACCAGGAGATGTAGCCCGAAGTGGGGTGAACTCCTTTATCAAATTGTTGTGTTTATGTGTTGATGTTCAATGTTTTATGCTATTGTCTATGTGTATTTGCATAAGTAATCCTTAATTTATGTGTTGCAAATTGATCCTATTGCTTTAAACACATAACATTTAACTTGCAATAATTATTCAAGTTTTCAAGTCTTCTTCAATTTTAGATCAAGTTGGTATCAGAGCACTGGTTTTGAAGACTTGATTGTTTTGCAAGTTTTGTTTCTGATGCTCACAAGGTTGAAACTCACACGAGGAGAAGGTAAACTTGTGGAGCCAAGTTCTTATCCGATGAGGAGGAAGCAGTTTCATTCACCACGAGTTGCAGAGAGACATTCACCAAGCATGGCACATGCAGAAGATCATGAACGTGTTCCGGACGAAGACGAAGATCTCAGACAGGCTGTCATAGAGTTGAGAAACATGATGAATATTTGGTTGGAACGGAACATAATGTCTCAGGGTGAAGGCTCTAACCCTTCAATGCATAAGGGAGGTGGTGGTGACAAGACTCCAGGTAGAGATGGAGGGAATGGTGCTTCTCCACCACCCTCTCCTTCTCCATCATCATCATCTTCTTCTTCTTCTTCTTCTTCTTCAAGTTCGAAACATCTTCCCAATGGGAATGGTAAAACTCCTTCGCAAATTCCTTCATTATAGCTTGATATAAAATTTGAGTTGCCACTTTATAATGGAGAAGTTAACGCTGAAAAGTTAGATAACTGGATACGTCAAATTGA
>JZKD02S0849760.1:0-14291 GCA_000966675.3 Picea glauca | reverse complement strand
TAACAATGAATAACTGATTGGGTGCACACATTAGAGAATTCAATTGATTTATTAGGGGAGGTACCTACCTAGGAGGAGTATTGTTGGGTACTTGGAGGAGGGAACTTATCCCTTGAATATTGGGACCATGTGGTGTATAACTTGGAGGATATCACTTAAATTTAGGATGCTTGGGTTGAGGAGCATACTTCATGGAGTTGGGTGATGGATTTGACATATATGTTGAGTAGGATCATCGTGGAGTTTAGTGTTGGATAGGTATTTTTGGAATATAATTTTGGTAAAATTCCTAAGTATAGAAGAAGTGCGCATCATAGGTGCACATGAGAAGGAGGAAGACTAGGGAGTGTGAAGTTGAGGCGCATCTATAAGTACAACACGCAATAAGTGGAATACAACAGGGAATAAAGAAGGAATAAGAATAAAGCAGGAGAAGAAAGCAGATGAAAAGGAAGGATGGCAACCTGACATGCTAAATATGGAAGGGCTACAAAAGTAGGAGAAAAAGCAGTCAAAGTGCAAAAGCATCATTTAGACAAAAAAAAAAAGCAGTTGAACAACCAGTGAACTAGAGCTGTCATGCATGGTAATATGGTTTTGGGCGGAACCAAGTAGGGTTTTAAGCCCTAGATTTGATGTATAAATATGTAACAGGTTGGGAGAATAGGGGTTCTCTAGTGGCTGGTTCCTCTTGGCATATGGTTTTGTTCCGGTTCATTATTGTGTATTTTATTTGGTAAAAGAGAGGAATCCACATATGAATGTAAGAGATGATGTAGAGAGAGATAGCCTTTCACTGTAGAGCGGCTAGGCTAGGAGAGAAGAAATATAACCATGGTATATCTTTGTAAGCATAGTGCGCAAGACAAAAGCAATTGACAAATGCATAATAAAGAAGCCAACTGTTGTGGATGTAGCCCAGAGTTGGGTGAATCATGTTAAGTCTTGTGCTCCATGTCTATTATATGATTTCTTATGAATTCTATCTGGATGCATATTAGAGTAGAGTTGTGTTATGTTTAATCCTTGCACAATAATCATGGCTATTATACAATGAGTTTATGAAGTAATTTGGAATATATTGATAGTATGAATTTGAAGTCACTAAGTAGTTAATACAAAACAAGGATATAATTACACACACAAAACTAATAAGGAAGAATGAATATAATGGTCACCTCCCATTTCCTCACTACTATAGAAACCCGGTTCTTGTAGTCCTGATAAATACCTCAGGCTAGAATTCATATGTGCAAGAGGGTGATTCCGAAGGGACGTTTTCTGGTAGGTTTTGTTGGTCATAGATAACTCAAACCTAGGGTCTTACAAACCATGCACAACACCAACAAATGGTTCTGTTGTCGGGACCCAGCATTTGCGATTGAGGGAACGTTTTGAAGGCCGATTTTATAACCCTAATTTGCACCATACATGCTTACCTGGCATCAGGCCATCTCATAACCCTTCTTTGCCAAGCCACTACTGAACACCTCTTCTAAAAAACTCCATTTTTAAAAGTCCACACTAGCTGACCCACTACAGCCCATGTGGATATATAGTGTCCACGCTAGCTGGCCCACTATAGCTAGCATGGACCTATAAAAGCATGAAAAAAGGAAAGTTTCTGATGAAACACACAGATTTGGGTGAGTTAACTGACCCTTCTGACCATGCATGGATGAGGGTTCGCCGAAATGCCTAACTTCTTCTAGCCTATAAAAGAAGGGTTAGGGGTCCTATTTGGAAGAGGAGAATAAAAGTAAAGAAACTCTACCCAATTGCACATTCCCATTGTCCCAACCCTTTAGGCATCCTTGTGCAAAGAGAGATACAAAGAAAAGAAGTTGGAGGACATTTGAAGAGGAGCCCAGGATCAAGTTTGCAGAGCAGTGGCCGGTCTCAACATTGTAAGTTGATTCATTAAAGTTAATAATAAAGAGATGCTTTTCCCATCCCACTATATGAGTTCTTCATAGTTTAGCAAATATATGTTTGAATATCTAACCCATTAATCTATAGAACAAATGCATGTAGAGTTTGTTGCTTGTTTTGTATGCAGGTCAGTCTTGAGAGGATAGCTGCCAACAAGTGATCAAGCGTGAAGAAGGATTGACATCGAACGTCTGGAACAAGGTATGTTCACTTAACCATTTATTTGCTTAAAAGAAATGGGGATTAGGACTGGGACGAAAGTATAAAGTAGGATTCTTTCGGTTTTATCTGCATGCATAATATAACCCTAAATGCTAGTCCGTAGGGGGATTTCCCACCACAAAAACCGACTAATAAGGAGATATTAGAATGGTTGGAAAGGAAGGAATGGGAATTTTCTCAACAAGACAGCATAAATCCTCAGATGAGTGACAATCAATGGATGCATAGGTATGTGTATACAAAATTGCATGAAATTTTCTTTGGCAAGTTTCCAATTATTCTGACTGAGTGGCTAGAAAGATTAGTAAGTAAGACTCAATTTCCAATTGGACTCTTGAGTTGGTAAGGAAACTGAGTTCTGTAAATAACCCAACTAATCATGCAGTTGATTTTTGGTTTGATAGCATACTAGGAGGATACATAATAGATTTTGCAGTAGATTGTATCCAATCATACAATGTTGCATAAAGGGACTTTTTCAAGGGTCCACGTGCAAGTTCATGAAATCACTAGGTATGTAGATAAAGATGTTTTTTTGTGTCAAGTGAATGATGACAATTCAATCCAATTGCTAAGGGGGCCTCACGCTCATAGGGGAACTGGGGGATGGCAAGAGGATAGTTTGAGAACATTAGAGAATGAAGGATACAAAGAAAAATGAAGGGAGGGACTGAGGATGTAATAAGAAGGTATACTAGAGGAAGAATATGAGTTTGGAGTATTGCATGGAGGAAGGAGGTACAACAGGAGAAATACTAGTGTTAAGAGAGGAGAGCTGCACAGTGAGCCAGGGGGAGAGAACCTTGCGCAATAGTCCAAATCATGGAGATACCATATATAGGAGGAGAATAAGAGGAGTCCTAATCTAGTTCAATAATAGAAGAACCATTAAGTCCTAATCAGACTGAGCCTGTGTCGAATCCATGATCCCATGCACGTATCCACAATTAGAGATAGCAATTGAAGACTTTTCAAAATAAATTGTAGTTAGCTACAAAGGACATAGTAGTAGAAATCATAGTAGTTGGAGTAGTGAGAAAAGTCAGAGTCAGAGTTAGATTCAACCAACATCACCAAGTGGAGGGAATACACAAAGCAACATGGTAGGGGTAGAAAAATCCCTTAGACTACCTAATTTCTAGGGATTTGGGTTAGAGGATCTAGAACAACATAAGTTTGTCTACGAGACAATTTGGACTGTAAAGAATGTCCAAGATGAGGTTGTAAAGTTTGCATAGTTAGTAACAATGTTTAGAGGCCACACATTAGTATGGTACATGAAGCTGAAAAGTACCACACCTATGGGACATTCCAGGACTTTGGAAGAGATAAGGAAAGCGTTGTTGAAGGAATTCAAGAAGCCAAAGTCAGAGTCATAGTACATCACATAATTGAAGGATATTAAACATGAACAAACAGAGTCAGTATGGGACTTCGATCAAAGTTTCAAGGATCTTATTGATAGACTAAATTTCCATATCCCAGATAAACAAAATCAAGATTGGTTTATTGCAAGGCTTCTACCACACATTCGTAGGCCATTAATTCAACATAATGTTTCATTACAGCCCGAGGCACTGGAAATTGCAATGAAATTGGAATCATCACCGGTAGGATATAGTGGAGGGATGGTGCAGGTTCAGACACACTTCATTGCATTGACGATTCAACTAACATAACTAACAAAGGGAAAGGAGAAACATGATAAATTTTGGTGTACCGAATGTAGGACTGAATGCCATCGCAAGAGGAATTCCCAACATTCATGTAGTATTTGGCAACCAGAGCGCCAAATCCATTGCCAGGAGAAGAATATTGTGAGATATGTAAGAAATGGGGCCATCACCAAACTGAGTGTCCATTACTATAGAAGTATCAGAGTACCCAAAGAAACATGTTTTTCAACTTTTGTAAGTCAGTGGGACATGACGAGAAGGATTGTCACACATTCAATTTAATGAGGGAGCACACATCAGATATGTACAAGATTCACGATTAGAATGTTGTAGTAGAAGGGGGTGGTCTGCAATATAACAACCAAAGAGACTTTAATCCAGGGGATAGAGGAAACTTTGGTATAGGTTGACACAGAGGAAATTTTGGTAGGGGAGGAAGAGGACTGATAATATGTTATAACTGTAATCAACTAGGACACTTAGCCCACGATTGTCCGAATCCATGTACAACGAGCACATACTCCAGATCACTGGACCATGCAACGAAATATTTTCCCCAACTAGTTGTGAAATTGTAGGCGAGAGGAAACCATAACCATAATCGAAATCAAAATGTGAAGAAGATATCAGTTGGAAAATGTAATGAAGGACCAAGAATATAAGTTTTTATGCGCGAAGGAGATATAACAAGAGATGATATGACGAGTGAAGGAAATAAGACTGAGCAATGGGTAAGGAAGTCAACAGGGCCTATGCCAAACTTTTATTCTCAACAAGAAAAGGAGACATATCTGAGGGAAAGGAAAGAACTACTTGGATATGAATTGGGAACATCAACATCAATTGCACCTCATGCAAAAGATTGTGCTGTGCCTGAGAAGTTGATTGGAAAGGTAACCACACTAACAAAATTCCTGAGAAGTTGTGTAGAGATAATGAAAGATGAAACTGCACTGAGTACACTATATGACATGATTGATCACTATACACAAGGAAGGGAAACTCCCATCGTACAAAGGATGGTAAATCAGGTACTGCGCATGAAGAGGATCAATGGAGAATTTAGATTCAATGCTCAAATTGGGGAGTATGTTGTGGATAATGTTAGCTTGGACTTCGAGTCCGACGTGAATGTTTTACCTAAGCATACATGGGAGATGATGGGAAAAACCAAGCTAGTATGGTCTCCTGTTTAATTAAGGCTCATGAATCAACACAAAATAGTACCAATTGGTCATTTGAAAAGAGTACTTGTGAACATATATGGTGTGCACAGTGTGGAAAAGTTTGAAGTTATTGAGATCATGGATGATAGTCAACCATATCCAACACTGATGGGACTGTAATGGGATTTTTATAACCAATTGATCATCAAATTGAAAAGGAGGGAGATGATATTTGAAGTTGGATATTTGAAAGTTACTGCACCCTTGGACCCATTAGAAGGAAAGAGATACATAGAGTCGGCCAAAGGAAATGACATTGACAACTTATATAACATGATTGTGTGGATGGATGATTATGTCAATCCTATTGCAGATGGTGCACTAAGTTGGTGAAGTATTAGTTTGTATGCTTCAAAATTTGAAGAAGGTCTAGAGCATTGGCAACAATGAATGCATGAAATCTCAACTTGACAATGTAGACGCATAACTTGATCCTTGCACTGGATTGGAACAGAGCTATGTGATCCACATAGGTACGATTGATTAAATGATATAATATTTTTTGTAAATTCATTTGAGTCAAGGGTACCCAAACAACAAATAATGTTAGCACTAGATGTTTTCCTAAAAGCGACTCTAGATAGATGGTGGGCTACACACAGAGAAGGAATAAAAGACTGGTCATAATGCAATAGAATCATACAAATACAGTTTGGTACTGAGGAAGAAAATATTGTGTAGAATTATATAAGAGAGAGGGATCCAATATCTCATGTGGAGAAGTGCAGGACTTTATGGATTTCAGTATGAGAAATAGAATGGACACACATATTTATCCACACACTCGACACAATTATGAAGAATTGGTATTTGGAATTGGAAATTCGTAGGGAGACAACAAGATGCAAAAGATGGTCTAGAGGTTCAAAGCCACGTTTACATTGGAACATGAATCTCCATCAATAGATGCATCTCTACATGACATTTGAACTAATATATTCTTAGAAGAAGGGCTGATGGAGGTGGTACCAGTATGTAGTACGTATCGACCTACTATGAATATCCATGAGTTATTGGAATGCTACAATGTGGCTATAGAAGAACACGATGAAGAAGATCCTAGGAATGTACAAGTATCTAAGACAGAGGGAGAATGAGAAATAGAAGGACTAGAACTTGAATCCACCACATACACCCAGCCAATAAAGAAACAAAATCTAAATATTGCGACGACAAAGAATCCAAAGTTTGCAGAGATAGGGGATTACTGGAGTGATGAGGCAGTCGAGAAAATTGCAGACTTGTTGCATGAATATCAAGACCTATTCCCAATGACATTTTCAGAGATGAAGGGAATAGAAAGGGACTTAGGTGAGATGAATATTCTACTGAAACCAGAAGCTAAGCCATTGTGACAGAGGCCTTACCAGTTAAATCCTAGGTACAAGGAAAAGGTGAAAGCTGAAATAGACGGGATGATGGATGTGGGAATCATCGAACCAATAGAGAATCTGAGTGGATCATTCTAATGGTAGTGCAGGACAAGAAGATAGGAGGAATCAATATCTACGTGGATATGAGGAAGATGAATGACGTGTGTTTACATGACCCATTCCCAACACCATTCATAGATGAGGTATAGGAGAACGTAGGAGGCAAATAAACGTATTATTTCACAGATGGATTCTCGGTGTACCATTAGATAAAAATTGCACAAGAGGATCGACACAAGACCACTTTTATGACAGAGTGGGGGTGTTATCAATACACAGTAATTCCATTTGGATTGAAGAATTCCCCTGTCGTGTTTTCCAGAGTAGTGGTTGCAGTGTTCAAGGAATTTATCCATAAGTTCCTTGAAGTGTACTTGGATGATTGGATTGTGTTGAGTCTACTGAAGGATCATATAAAAATACCCAGGATGATGTTGGATAGGTGTAGATAGTGTCGTATTTTATTGAATTAAATAAGTGTATTTTTTGCTCACCATTTGGAATTCTATTGGGAAATGTAGTTTTCAAACATGGATTACAATAATTTTGGATTTAGAACCACCTACATCAGTCATAAAGTTGAGGGAAACTCCGGGCCATAAAATATATTAAACAAAATTTATTAAGGGATATGCATAGATCACAACGTAGATGGAAAAGTTACTGAAGAAGGAAGTAAAGTTTCAATGGAATGAGGACTATCAAAAGGTCTTGGATGCCTTAAAGAAAAAATAGTGACCRTGACRATTTTGATCTTCCMATATTGGAGCAAGGAGTTSCATGTAYATGTAGATGCATCGTCCATAGAAATGGRCACAATACTATCTCAACCAGGGGAGGGAGACATARATCACTCAATTACATTTGCAAGTAGGAAGCAATCCATCGCAGAAAAGAATTATACTACTGYAGAATGAGAAGGATTAGCAATGGTCTATGCACTACAKAAGTTCATACATTATTTATTAGGGTCTCACTTTAATATGTATACARACCATTCTACATTAAAATACTTAATGAACAAGCCAAYGTTGGGGGGGAGAATATGAATATGGCTACTATTKTTCTAGGAATATGATTTTGTGGTTGTAGTGAAACCAAGGAAGCTRAATGTAGGACCAAATAATATATCMTGCATACTATTAGGAGAATATGCAGRCAAGTTAGATCACAACTTCCTAGATGCACAATTATTTGTAGTTAAAATTGTGGATGATTACTTCTCAAACATCATACAATTTCTAAATAAAGGAATGGATCCATYAGACATGACAGTTGCACAAAAGAAGCAACTGGTAGTGAAGTAAATMAATTATCATTTGATTGGAAGGAATTTATACAAGTTGGGTGCAAATGGAATATTGAGATGCTGTGTGTTGGAACATGAAAGACCGATGATACTTAAAGAAGAACATGACAAGATTGCAGGAGGAATTTATGTAGGGAGAGAAAATGCATAAAAGATTTTGTGTGCAAGGATTTGGTATCCCACACTTCACAAATATGCAAAGGAATACTGCCAGTCCCATGATGTATGTCAAAGAGTGGGAAACCCATCCAGGAGGGATGAAATGATTTTAAACTCACAAGTTAACTTGCAAGCATTTGAGAAATGGGCCATAGAATTTGTAGGGCCAATAAACCCACAAGTAAGAAGATCAGGTGCAAGATACATAATCACTGTGAAAAAATACTTAACAAGACGGGAAAAAGAAACATCAGTTACATATTGCACTGTTGAGACTACTACGAGGTTTTTGTTCGAGAATGTAGTCACAAGGTTTGGATGTCTGCATATATTACTCATTGATCAAGACACACACTTTCTGAATAATAAAATTGTAGCATTGACTAAGGAGTTCCAAATTCATCATCAGAAGAGTACCCATATCATCCTTAGGCCAATGGAATAGTGGAAGATTTCAACAAAATTATGGAGAATACTTTGAATTGTTTTTTCAACATATGAAGAGACAATTGGGACTTAAGAGTTCTTGCATTGTTATGGGCTTACATGACTACAAGTAAGAACATGAAAGGGTAGACAACTTTCAGGTTGGTCTATGGGAAATAAACATTAATTTCTATGGATTTTATTCTACCTAGCCTACACATTGAAACAATCACTGATCTATCAGACTTTGGCACAATTGAGGAGATATTGGAACATTTGCTACAACTTGAAGAGGATTGGTTTGTCACAGGTTTCCATCAACAAGTTCATAAATAAAGAGAGAAGGCTTGACATGATCGACACATTAAATAGAGAAAGTTTCAAGTGGGAGATTTGATATTAATCTATGAAAACAAGTTCATGCATCATCCAAGAAAGTTTAGAATGCATTGGTTAGGACCCTATGTGGTTCCGCATGTAATAGAGACATGTGTTGCTCAGTTGGAAACCTTGAATGGAGAATCCTTTAGGGGAATGGTGAATGAAATTTGGATGAAACTCTATAGATATGATCGATAGTCTGCGCAGTAATCTGAGCTGTGCCAGAACACGTGTATAATAGTAGTTGTACTATAGTAGGAAGGAGAAACACAGGAAAACAAATAAAAAGAAGAAAAAAAAAGAAAATTAAATTAAAAGTAGATAGAGAAAAAATAAAAATATTATGGAGTACAAGGCATGGGAGATTGTGCAGAAGGAATGGTTAGTACGCATCCGAATGGAACTATGCCAGTTTAGAAAATAATTAACAGAAGGAAAAGACTGCGAAGCACACTGATGTAAAAGAAAGAACCATTGTGTAGTAATGAAAGCATTAAAGTAGGGGAACAATGACTACAATGTGGGAATGACAGGTCATAAAGGCACTGTATAATCTTAAATGATGAAAGCTGTCGAAAATCACGACAGATTAGTAGTACAAGGAAAAAATCACACGATGGATTTGGTAATAAAGATGCATTTATGTAACAACTCATCAACCATGTTGGCGGATTGGAAAAGGTATTTAAGGTGAGATGGGACATGCATAGTTGGAAACAAGGCACAAAAACAACATAATGTCGTTAAGTGTAAGTCATTGTTGCATGTAAGCGAGAGGAAAACAAAGTGAACCAGAGCGAATCAAAGTGCACCAGAGCTGAGCTACAACTACCAGAGAACATATGCTGAGCTAGTAAGGGAATATTTCACATAAGTTGAATGACCCCTCAAAAGTTGTAGCATCACGAGCAGTAGCGCGAAAACATGCAAAATGCCTTGTAGATAGACTAGAGGTCGAGGAAGTAGACAGAGCTTCGAATTCGACTTCACAAGCTAATTTCCAAAAATATTACCTTCCACCTAGGATGGATAATGAACCACCAATCCAAGTACCAACCAATGGGAAATACCCACTTTCGACAACACCGGTTCCACCTGGTGTAAGAATGGAAGGATAAATGCTCGAAAAGGTTGCAAGTCTTAAATTCATGGATCATGACATCACCGATGAAAAAAAATTCCTAGAGTTGGCCAGGGAAAAATATTTTCACACTAGGAGCATACTAGGTACTAAAGCAATCCTTCTAGAGACAAAGAAGTGCGTGATAGGTTTGGAGAAGGAAGGATTACTGAACCTATTGGAGATTCCACATTTTAAGTGAAGTTTGGATATTAATGCATGTATGAAGGTGTTTCTCAACTATTTCCATGGGGGGACACTATGGCTTTATCCTGTAGTATCAATTGACACTGCACTAATTGCGTGCATTATGGGGCTCCCAAAGGTAGGTGAGGATCTAACCCTTTTATTAAACAAGGTAAGAGAGTGAGCCCTCTCCAAATTGATGAAGGGGAAGTTCTCGAATTTTAGAGGGAAAAGGGGGCTAGACATGAAAAACACCAATGATAAAAATGTTAGGTTTGAGATACAGGTACTGGCCTGCAAGTTGCTGAAAAAATGTCGCAAAGATGAAGTACCAGCTGCAGTAATTGCAGCTACAAAAAGATTTGTTGAAGGGGTTTAGATGAACTGGGCCACCTTCTTGGTGAACAAATTTTTGTAGGATTGCGTTGAGACCCAGGAAAAGGGCACAAAATTTCGCCATGCATGGTTTTAGATTCTGATTGTGCTGGTCAGGTGGAAGGAATGAGGTTATTATCAACACATGCATACATTAGGCATAAGAAATTTGGCCGGGAGTTATGCCAACGTATGGGATACGATGATTAAGAGAAGACAAAATGACACTAATGCCACATTTTATGTACACTTGGAAAATATTAGTCATATATTTGCACACACACCACACATATCAGAAGAGACAGTAGCAACATATAAGGATATTGTGTGTTTTAAATAAGGCATGCACCACATGTATGTGCAGGCCAAGAAGGACCCAACACACCAGTGGTTGCCAACTTGTTATAGGTTGAAAACATAGGACATATGTTTAATAGTGAATGACTGAGAAGATGGATGGAAAATCCCGGTAGAGAAAATCAGGCAACTAGAAGAGGAAGGAGAACAAGATAAGAATGATGAGGAATCAAATGAGGAACATGGGATTAATCAAAATAATGGTGCAGGAGATATTCCTGGCCCATCCAAAACAAAAATGCAACAGACATTCCTCGCAACACGATTCAAACAAAAGGATAAGGGGGAAGAACTAGTAGGAGGGGTGCACAAGAAGGCTAAAGTGCATAAGGAAACCCCAATTTATACTTTAATCAATGGTGATATGTACAAGATCAACTAGTAGGTACAAGATGCCATGGAATAAATAATGGAGGAAGTAGCTAGGAAACAAGTAGAGAAAAAATAGAGAGTGAAAGATTAGTTGGCAACACTCCAACAACTCTTACCAGCTGCTAACCTCACAAAAGAAAGAAAGACTGAGGAAGGACTGCCCATTATTCCAGCGAAGGAAACAAAGAGTGCACATCTGATCTTAACAAAACTAGCAACCAAGCATAAAACACTTCAGATTGAGGCAAAAACATTCAAATTTCCAATGTCCGAATTGAAAGAACAAGTGAACGCATTAGGACACCTAAACATAGTTGTATCGAGGATGCCAATACAAATATTACGAGATCTGCAAATGGGATTATTGTAAGAACAGAGGCGATGAATCACATCAAGTGGTGACAAAGATGATGGATGAAAAATATCCTCTGCAACAACAATATGATGATGCGATTCAACAAAAGATGGAAGTTGAAGGTCGAGTAGAGGAGGTAATAAAATAAAAGAATGAGGCTGAGGAAAGGGTAAGGAGATCCCTCAAAGAAAAGGATAAAGCTGAGCATATAGTGCTAAAAACTCAAATGGCCATCCAAAAACTATACAACGCTATTCCAGAAGTCCCCATAGTAATAGAAGCTACTATGGATAAACAAGTATTGAAGATCAGTGAAGTCATCAATGGCTTCTGATTGTCGATAGAAGATATACAATTGCGGAGTGCACTAGGCACATCGCCATAATTTAGAGAAGGAAGGGAGAGAATGGAGACGACAATAGTTTCCAACATTAAGAAGACACAAGGAGAATGCACCAACTTTGTGAAGAGAGCACACAGATTTGGATAGAATTAATAGAATATCCTGAGATGACGGCCATATAGGCCAAGTTAAGAGAAGTGAAGGAACATGCACAACAAGCTTCAGAAAGGGTCGCTACACTTCCACCAGTGGAACTTATGACAACAATTTTGGCACAGAGGTAGTCATACGCGGAAGTGGAGAAAATGAGGGATCAACAAAAAATTCTTCAACATTTCCTTGGACCAATGCAGGAAGAAGCAGTGAGGGTAAACGATGAATCAGACACTGCGTAGGGCAAGGTGAAGAAAGAATCCCTTGAAGCAAAATATAAACTAACAAGATTGATTGCATAGGGGGCTGAAGAGATCACAAAAATAAAGGAATATATACTCAAGGAAGTGGAGGTAGCTAAGACAACCTCCCAAAATTTCATTGCAGCATGGAAGAGAAAGCAACAAGCTTGAGTGGCTTGGGACGAGCCACAATTGAGTGTTGGGGGCTTGTTGGATAGGTAGTTTTGGGATATAATTTTGGTAAAAATCCTAAGTATAGAAGAAGTGTGCAACAAAGGTGCAAAAGAGAAGGAGGAAGACTAGGGAGTGCACAACTGAGGCATATCCAAAAGTACAACACACAGTAAGAAGAATAAAATAGGGAATAATGAAAGAAGAAGAATAAAGCAGAATAAAGAAGGAGAAGAAAGTAGACAAAAAGGAAGGATGATAACCGACATGCTAAAGATGGAAGGATGCGCAAAAGAAGGAGGAAAAACAGTCATAGTGAAAAAGCAACATGTAGACGAAAAAATAAAAGAAAGCAACCGAACAACCAGTGAACTAGAGCTGTCATGCAAGGTAATATGGTTTTGGGGGGAACCAAGTAGGGTTTTAAGCCCTATATTTTATGTATAAATATGTAATGAGTTGGGAGAATAGGGGTCCTCTAGTGGCTGGTTCCTCTCGGCATATGGTTGGGTTCCAGTTCATTATTATTTGTTTTAGTCTGTAAAAGAGAGGAATCCATGTCTGAATGTAATAGATTATGTAGAGAGAGAGAGAGAGGATTGCACTGCAGAGCAACTAGGATAGGAGAGAAGACAAATAACCATGACATATCTTTGTAAGCGCAGTGCGAAACCAAAATCAATTGACAAATGGATAATAAAGAATCCAACCATTGTGGATCTAGCCTAGAGTTGGGTGAACCACGTTAAGTCTTGTGTTCAGTGTCTATTATATACTTTCTTATGAATTCTGTTTGGATGCATATTAGAGTAGAATTGTGTTATTTTTAATCCTTGCACAATAATCATGACTGTTATACAGAGAGTTTATGCAATAATCTGGAATATATTGATAGTATGAATCTGAAGTCACTAATTAGTTAATAAAGAACAAGGATAGAATTACACACACATAATTAATAAGGAAGAACAAACATAATGGTCACCTCCCATTCCCTCACTATTGCAGAAACCTGGTTCTTGCAGTCCCAATAGATACCTTAGGTGAGACTTCATCTGTGCAAGCGAGTGATGCCTAAAGGGCCGATGTCTTGTGGTTTTTGTTGGTCATAGATAACTCAAACCTAGGGTCTTACAAACTGCGTGGAACGCCAACACTTGGTGACCACCTTGGCTTACATGATGTTCCATGGAATTCTTTGTGCTTGTGATGATACAGGAATTGAAGGCTTAGGTTTCTAGGATTCAAACCCTAATATGGACATGCATATTTGAAGGCTAGCGCTAGAGTTGTCTTTCCATGCACCTGTGTGATGAAATACAACTAGGGTTTGTAAACTCTAAGGAATATAACTAAGCTAATGTGGAGATTTTGTTCAATACAAAATTTCTGTTAAAGCCAAGGAGGACTTGTTGGTGTTGATGCTTGCTTAAGGAGGACTTGTTGGTGTTGATGCTTGCTTGTTGTGGATCTTTGGTAGTGGATAAGGTTTTCATGGTTCCCTAGATAAAGTTTTGGAGAGCTTTAAGATTTTATTATCTTGTGGTGTGTTGTGAATATGTAAGTGTACTTTGTACTTTGGTGGTGGCTAGGGTTTTCATGATTTCTCTAGGAAGGATTTTGAAGAGCTTGAAGATTTTATTAGCTGTGATTATGTACATACATGTACTTGATTTCTTTTATATATATATATATATACTAGGTTTGAGCACAGAAATATCATGAGCAATCGACCTAAGAAAGTAGTCGCACAGTGGGAGTTGTAGACTACACAAAAATATGCTTGATGCTTCGGAGCTTCATGATACAATTCGTCAATTATACTAAAAGGTTACATAAGATAAAATATATCG
>JZKD02S0849737.1:205783-222716 GCA_000966675.3 Picea glauca | reverse complement strand
TATATACAAGTCTTAGGGGTCATCATAGAATCTCCTCCACAAATCAACATCAAATTAGTCTTTCTATGTGGGTGTGAAGCCCCTACAAAAACCTATAAATCCCATCACGAAGCCCCCAGCTCAAAATACAAGGGGGTTTTTGCCGAATTGAAAGTGCAATGTGGTGACCACAAAAATTCCCACATGCCCAACACATAGGGTCATGTGAGAATACTTGTTCGAAGCTACAAAACATCAACATGATGATGGGCTTGGAAAGAGTATTCTGAACCTATCGTTTTGACATCTGCGAAGGTTGATTTGTTGCATGTTGTTGCATCATTGAAAGGTTTTCTTCACTAAACTTAAAAGAAAACTCTTGAAGTGTAGGTGCATGAATAGATTCATCTTTAACTGCATCTCAATTTGTCGTGTTGAGTTTCTCCTGTACTAAATGTTGATCATAATCATCATAATCATCATCATCATCATAATCATAGAAAAGAGGGTTGTTCTGAACAAAAACTAGTTCAAAATGCTTTACTAACTGTTGATTTTTGAGATCCCTAAATTCATCATTCAATAGTTGGGATTGATCTTGAATAAGTCTAACTTTAGCTTGCATCACTTGCAAACAAGTTAGAAATGATTGAAGAGTTGCTTTGTTTAGTATCATTGTGTTGTGTTCAACAATGATTATTAGAGTGTTAAGAACTGCTAATAATTCTAGACTTTGCTCCATCAGAACGATGTCTTCTTGTAACTTCATGCTTGCTTGAACTAGTTTGGGTAACTTGCTCACTTGAACTAGTTTGGGTAACTCACTCACTTGAACTCGCTTGCTTGAACTCACTCGCTTGTACTTCACACTAGCTTGAACTCTTGAACGTGCTCACTTGAACTTTACGCTCGCTTGATTTTGTTTCAACAATTGAGGGTGTCAGATACTATCGAAAATGCACCCCAAAGTATTACAATGGTTTGAGTTTTAACCACTCAACCTTTTCAAATTTTGACTTACAATGACTCAAACGGGTGTCGGGTTCAATTGAGAGTGCACTCGATAAATACAATTCAACTCTATTTTGAAACTTACAAAAAGAATTGTAAGTACAATATAACTTTATCAAGTAATCTTACAAAAAACATTGTTTGCAAGTTACAATTGAACTTTAAATGCTCCACAATGTGTTGAGTTCATAAACTTTTCCTTTGCTTCGTACATTGTTGATGTGGTTGACAACTTGATTACTTGAATATGTGTGGTAGTTGCTTGCTTACTTATGCTTGAATTGTATGTGCTTGATTATCATCAAGTTATGCTTGAATTTCTTTGCTCTGTACTATGAAAATGTGTTTTGAGACACAAAACACCAAAATCATCCATGAAAAATTCACCAGCGCACATTACACAAGGTGTACCTAAGATCTCCTTATTCACATTTCGAGCGGATCTAGGACACATAAACCATCAAATCGAATATTTTATTCAATGTTTTCAGTTACAAAAAATATTGGCCTCTTTTGGGTATCTTCTCTTGCATCATCCTTAACTTACAAAGAGTCATCAACAATGTGGAGTTACAGAGGATGATTATATTAAATTAAAAAGAACTATTGGAGATTGCTAATTATGCTATTAAAACACCAAAGGTTCCCCTTTCTTCTTAATGGTATAAAGCATATATTTTACCCAATCCAACCTCCACTTAAAGATTGTGTTTTTTTTAAGCATTGAAAAAAATATATTTTTTGTGGAATCAATTACCATGTTATAACATAGGGTGGAAAGCAGAGCGTGGAGGACGTGAGAGCAATTCGTGTTGAGAGAAGATCCTGGAAGGTGCGGGTTTCTCCAACATCTTCATGGAGGGCGTGATTTATAGCAATTTATTTCTGAAAATGGCTACCAAGTCTTCTCTTCTTCCTTTAAATATGAAAAAAGAGAAAGAGTGTAGGTAGTCATGCGCCTAAGTCTTGATTTATTTAAAAGTCATTTTTTGTATTTGTTTACATCTAACAGAATTTCTCCTAACACCATCTATGATGAACAAGAAATCCCTGATGGCCTTGTGAGTGAGGTTTGTGATTTCTCCTAACACCATCTATGATGAACAAGAAATACATTTTGTCACTTAGTTTTGCTTTGTAATAATTTGTGCTACTAACCCGTCTTTGTACATAAATCTTTGGAGCCCTGAAAAAAATCATATTTCTTGTTTTATTTTATTAGATTAGGGTTACACTATCTTATTTATTTTATTTTATTTTTTATAGTTTATTTTGTTAAATAATTTATTTTATTTTTATTAAGTTTTGTTTCCTTTTTTTTTAATTTTTTTATAATAGTAGTGAGATTTGTTTTTATTTTTTTATTTTTTTGGGGGTAAGGAAATCTTTTTTTAATTAGAATCAGTTTCTTTTTGTTTCACATAATACATAAAAGAAAAAATATATATATTGGAAAAAAATCAAAATTTAAAGAATTAATGTAATGAAGGACATAATGGGATTACATTTATTTTAGATTTCTTGAGAAAATAAATTAGATTAGTATTTTATTACATATTTTGAATAATAGTTCAAGTGGGCTCATGTTTATTTAAGTTTTATATGCTAGGTTTTAGTGCAAAAAAAAATTAATTTGGGAAAGGGGTTTGTTCCTAAAGTCATTAATTCATGATTATGATCATAAATATTTTTAGCAATTTTTGGTATTTATATTAGAGATATAAGGTTTATTATGTAATAAAGTCACTTTATGATTTTAGAATATGTTAATGTTCACTTTTTGTGTAAAGTAATCTATCCCACATTCATAAGTGGAAATGATTTGCTTAATGAACAATGATATATAAGGACGTAAACTCCTTTGTAATAGATTCACCAGTTATTTATTGGTAATATCATGTGGTGTTATTGTGAGTATCTTTCTTTGAGCTTAGTTATATGACTCAACCATATTTAGGGTTTCCTCATTTAGTTATCTAGCTCATTTTGTAATATTGTATCAGAGAAAAGTGCCACAATTCGAGGGTCTTTAGCAACAAGTTCACTTATATTTGAGTTTTTTTTTTTTTTTTCAGTTGTGACTTAATGCAGGATCCTTTTTAATTTTCTCAATAGAGGAAACAAAGGTTTCTTCTAGTTCTACAGTTGATCTCTCTAATATTTGTCGGTAATTATCTTTTAACAATGGAAAAGACCATATTTGATTAGTCATGGAGATGCCATTAGAGAAGTACTCAGGTTTCAATTTCCATACGTGGAAAGTGAAGATCCACATGTGATGAATGAATAAAAATATTTGGGGAATTCTCAAAGGAACTGAGGCAACACTTGTAGATCCAAAAAAATTGATAGAATGGGAGAGCATAGATGATAAGGCAAAAACCATTATTGTCCTTGCCCTCTTAGATTCAGAGCTACATCATGTAGATCTATACAAATCATTTAAGAAGATCTGGGAAAATATCAACAAGTTATTTGGGGCACAAGCAGTGAATGCGAAATTTTCCATGAATTACAGTTATTCAACTTTAAGATGCCAGTTGAGGCCACCATTTCAATTCATGTCAACTATCTAAGATCTATTATCAGACAACTTGCAGAATTTAAGGCAATAGTTGATGAGGAGGATACCAAGGTTATTCTCCTTGTTATCGCAAGATTTGTACTTGTGCAAATCCTAACACAAGCAACTCAAATCTTATGTAACTACAGGAAATCCTACCCCTGTCACCTTAGTAAGAGATCCTCATGTTTTAGTGATGGAGGATGTCCACCACAGGGGAGGCGTCCCCGGTGACTTCAAGGGATCAAATTAGCAAGTAATGTAGCTAAGCCCACCACCCCCTCTCTTGGTCACCTAAGTCAAAGTCTATGTCTGTGATTTTGAGGAAGAAAGAATGTTTCGGGTACCTCCTTGGAACAAGAACAATTATAGCATATATATAGTGATTTCCAAGTGTCAATATGTTGTTAACACCTCAAGAGACAAAAGACAATGAAAATTTATCAATGTTGGTACAAAATTGTTGCAATTATAACAATTGACAACAACAATTATAACTTTGTAACAACATTGAGAAAATTAGATCAGAATTGCATGAAATGACAATGAAAGATTAGTATATATCCAATAGATAAATTCCCAACTATTCCAAGAAAATTATGAGTATGTTAGCTTGTTGTTAGAGTTAAGTATGCAACAAATTGTAGCAAATTAGTTGGATGTAGCAATATTTTGCAACATCGGCAATAAAATTATAAAATTAGCCTAAGTTAGGGTTAGAAAGATTAGCAAAAAGCCTTAGAGAGTAAGAATTGAGAGTTGTTTTATCAATTTCTTCACAAGGGAGATGGTAAATTAGTGTCTTTATGGCTATGGAGTCCTTTACAACAACAATACAATGTAATTGGAGAAGTGATAATTGCAATATCTAAGAGGTCGGGTTTGAAACCTAGGGTGCTAGCACATTAGGGTCCTAGATTTCAAGCCTTAAAGAGAAGGGTTGCCAGAGTGCAAGCTCTTTTGGGCTCTAGCAACCTTTTCTCCCTTCTAATGTTCTTGAAGTAAATTACAAATCAAGTGTCTAGAGTCAAAATCTTAAAGTGCTAGCACTTTAGGGCTTTAGGAGTTTAACCTAGGTAGGATTTCCTTCACAAACTTATCAATGAAAATGCCCTTATGAGAGGACGAAGCACTTATTCTCCTCTTTTAGGGTTTAGACAAGCAATATATCTTCAATATGAAAAATTAAATTCACAATAAAGCATTAATGACATGAAAATTGAAAAAAAAATACTTCACTAAGAAAATGACAAGAACAAACCCTAATTGTAGAAAGTTCCTCCACAAATCAGCAAAGAGATATCCAAACTTGTCCTCCAAATCCTAGAGCATGAGTAAAAGAGACCAATAACTCCAAATATAACAAAAATTTCAACCCACTTCTCACTTGTGTGAGAGAAAGTTGTTATTATGAAATGAGTCTTTGGCTAACCATATTTATATGGGAAATCCTAGCCATGAAAATACTCCATTGAAAATTCATGTCTCTACACAAGAAGGTTGACTTCTTAATTTCCCCTTTTAGATTTACAAAATTTAAATTTTACATCAAATATAACCCTAAAAGGGTGATGCCATGCCCCTAAAGGGTGACTCCATGCCCCTAAAGGGTGACATTGAGCTCTAAGGGGTGACTTCCAATATGAACAAGTGGGACATTGGGCCTCCAACTGCCATGTGTCACTTTCCCATAGGCCAAAGTCCATGTTGCATGCCTCCTCCATCAATCCATCAAGTGAATCATCAAACCCTAGCCCCTAGATGACATCACGGGCTAGGAAGGTGACATCTAGGACTCCAAAGGCCATTGTCCAAGTGGAAAATGGTGGGGTCTCATCGTCCAGAAATTCCAAGATGCCTCCAAAGCAACCCCCTTCATCCTCAAGGTGCAAATTCTCATCATGAAAGGTGCCCCATATGTGGGGTATAGCATCCATCCTATGGGAAAAGTCCTGCAAAAACAAACAAGTACACCCTCCAAGGGCTCACAAGTCACAATATCATGCTGAGTAAGCCATATATAATACAAGAACACCCAAACATGTGCATCAAACCCCCATTTTCAAATTAAACAAATGATCAAAGACCTTATAAGTTTTCCTAATTTATGTATGAGACAGGTGTCATGGTGCTCTATTGGGTAGGCCAATCCTTAATTCAAGGGATGTTTCCCAATATGAACCTATCTAAGTCATGTAGTGAGTGTGAGGTGGATTTAGGGAATTAATTCTAGGCATGGGTTCCTTGACATACAGGGGTTTGTATTGTCTCATTTATGGGTGCCTTTGTAGAGGTTGTGTTGCATCCTTCGTTTTCAATGCAACCTTTTTCCAAGCCCTTGCCATTTAATTTATTAGGGTCCGAACATTGAGTCTTATATGTAATGGAAAGTAAATATCATTGCAATTCCACTTGAATATAGGAACACATTGAGTGCCATGTGCAATGGAAAGTAAAAGATATTGTAAATGCATTCCCTCAACAGGTGGGACATTTATTAATTATGTGATTTATTTTGTAGCTCCTTCATTTTTTAGAGAAGCATTTTATTTTTCTCAAGACCTCAGCGTGAGCATATAGAAGAATAATCATTGGATTTTATCTCTTTTTAGCTACAACACCTCTAGGCCTTCAACCCCTTCTTTCCACGAATTAAGGTACAATCCCTTCTTGGGTCAATGAACCTAAAAACCCAAAGGATAAGGAAACTAAGGGAAATAGGAGTGTAAAATGGTAAGTATGTGTGGGAATGGTATGATGACCCTTCAAAGGACCACCCAATAGAAACCCCTTTCTTGAGGGTGTCCTACTTACTAGGAGACCATGTCACCCGCCAAGGTGAAACTAGGCAAAAAGTATAATTTCTAAGAAAATGTTCCATAATCAAGAAAGGATTCTTTGCAACATGCTCAAATGATTCAAATATTCAAATGATACTTAACATGATATTGGACTTGTTACCTCATGAATAAAGACTTGTTGTCTTCTTGGACCAAGCCGATGTAGTGGATGTTGGTGCTAGTGATGAGGCACTCATGAAAAAGAGGGGCCCTGTGGGCTCTAATGTTCAATCTAACTCTCAACACTCTATGTCCACTACCTGTGGGCCTCGAGACATAATCTCCTTAGTTACCCCTAGCCTAGGGGGTAACAGTCCTGAACAAATTATCACATAAATATAGTAGTTCTATCTTTACCCTGAGTCAGCTACCTTCACAAAGTATGGACGAAATTATTGCAGCATTTCTAGTAGAAGAACAGAGAACCACTAAAGATAATAGCCAATCAGAACTTGGATTCTATGAAAGAAACAACCACAATATATCAGAAAATGACAAAGAGGAAATAGAATGCCACTATTGCAAGAAGTTGGGTCATATAGCTTGGAATTGTAGACAGTGAGCCAATAACATTCTTAAGGGAAAGGTAAAATATAGAAAACATATAGCGAGTGTAGCCATGATTGAATATCCATTGAATGTTGAAAACAATGAAGAATCTACTAAAGAAAAGAGATTTTAGGCATTTTAGGAAGCTCACACCTTGAATACATGAAGGGATCAGTTAACAACTCAAAATGGATTGTTTCCCAATTAGCTCAAAAGTTGTGGATATAGGGAAATATTCCTCATTATTTGGAGAGACATGCATGTGGATTGTAGTCTACTAGTGAGGTTACGTGACATGCATGTGGATTGTTGTCTAGTAATTTACATTAGGAGATTCATGATTCGGGAATTTAGGGAGGTGGAATCCAAGAACTCGAGAATTCAAGTTATTAGCTACACCATTACGACGTTTATGAGGCAACTTGATTGAGATCAAACTGGTCCAGGAAATGTGTCCAAAGAAGAAGCTTCTAAAGGATGTTACCTATGTTTAGTGTTCATTTTATGTGTTTTACATTCAGTGTATGTATTTGATTTCAGTTTGTTTCATCATTGTACGCCTTGTGGGGGGTATTAGAGAATAAGGCTTACTATGTAATAAAGTCACTTTATTAATTTAGAATATGTTAATGTTCACTTTTTGTTTAAAACAATCTATCACATATTCATAAGTGGAAATGATTTGCTTAATGAACAATGATATATAAGGAGATAAACTCCTTTGTAATGTATGCATCAGTTATTCATTGATAATAGCATATGGTGGTAATGTGAGTATCTTCTTTGAGCTTAGTTATGTGGCTCAACCCTATCTAGGGTTTCCTCATTTAGTGATCTAGCTCATTTTGTAATAATTTATGCATCTCAATTTGGTTTTAATTAATTGTATGCATTCAATTTAATTTGCAAAGTAAAGTGATTTAGGATAATTTTCATTGAAACAAACTTGCAATGCAATTCACTATAACATATGGGGGTAACTCAAACTTGGCTCATAAATCAATGTTACTAAAGGGAATGCAATAAGGAATTATTGCATACAAAGGGTAGTTTGTAATAATTTATGCATCTTGGTTTGTTTTTAATTAATTGTATTCATTCAATTTAATTTGCAAAGTAAAGTGATTTAGGATCATTTTCATCGAAACAAACTTGCAATGCAATTTGCTATAACACGTGGGGGTAACTCAAACTTGGCTCATAAATCAATGTTCATGAAGGGAATGCAATAAGTAATTAATGCATGCAAAGGGTAGTTTGTTGAAGTCAATCACAATAAAGCAAGATGTTAAAAGGAAATTGCTTATTTTTCAATGCAACTTTCAATACACAAATCATGCACTAAACATCTAACTAACATTCATTTAAAGAATGATTAATTTACATTTAATTATCAACGTATGTAATGGTGTGCCTTATTTTTAAGTGCAAAATATATTCATCTAGGTTATATAAAAACCTATGCAACCATTCCCACCTTCCCTTTGCTATAACCTCACATAGTGGTTGATATGTTGGTTGTGTGAAGTCCATTTTCACAATGCTACCTCTCTTTGGTATTAGTTAGACTTGTTTTCCTCCTACCCTAGAATTTTATGCTTCAAGTCATGCCTCTTATTACTTCTCAATCTTTCTTTTCACTTTGTATTCAACTTGCTTGTTATCATGATAGTCTATAAAATTCCCTTATAGCTTTATTTTCCTTTGATTTTTGAGGCATGTGGGTCTTCATGTGTACTGTAGGATATCATAGCTTGGGAAATGAGAATTCCCATGCTATTTTAAGGCATTACTGGTGCCTTCCCCCATGCATCATTGTTTTTCTATTATTTCCACCTTTGTTTATACTTGTATATTATTGCCTTGCTTCTTTCTTCTCCTTCCTTGCAAATCTCTACTATTCCCATCTTATGGATAGAATCCCCTTTAAAGGGGGCATTATGTTTCATATGTATTTTTCACTCTAGTACTCACATATGCCTACCCATATAGGCATACAAATGTGCAACCTATTTCTATACTAGTTCCATGCATGACCCACTCAACGATAACATTGATACATCTTTGTCGAATCACCTTCCTCGATCCTCCTTATCTTAGCTTATATGTGCGACCACTTAGGTATGCCTAGTGATTAGGTAGGATACCTAATTTCCTTATTTCCTTCATCCTCTCTTTGTTTACCTTTGGTCATTGGTTTGGCTATATAAGAGCCAATGGAGAACACATTTGGGGCACTCAATTACTTCGTGGGGCTAGTTTGGGGATTTGAGCACTTGATTCGCCCACAATTACTTTGGATGCTTAGTTTTGGGTCCTCAATGACCCAAATATATTTAGGTAAATTAGTTGGGGGTCTCCTTGGCCAAACCTTCCTTAACCCTTCTTGATTTCTTGGCACCAAGTGAACCACGACTTCCTTGGACCATATCACCATTGTAAACCACAACTCATGGAATAGAGGGTGCATTTGAGGAAAAATACTTATGGTATGGGGGGAAAACCAATGTTTTGATATCAAAACACATAGTACAACATTTTTGTATGGACCATTATCTCCAACGTCTATTCTAATATTTACTTACATGTTGAGGTAATTCTTGTGCCTATTTATCTCACTCCTCTATTAATTTACTTACCATATATTTGTTGTGAACCCTAATCAAAGTAATTTAACTAATATGCAACCTTAGATAACAAAATAAGAGTAAAACCCTAACTGATATAGTAGGCTCTCCACTCTATCCTTCCTCCTTGTGGTAGCATGGTGCCTCATTCATGGTACAACATTCTTGTATGGATCACCTTCTCCAACATCTAGTCTTCACTTACATGTCGAGGTCATTCCTTTTCCTATTTATCTCACTCCTCTATTGATTTACTTACCATCTATTTGTTGTGAACCCTAATCAAAGTATGTTAACTAGTCTAAAACCTTAGATAACAAATTAAGAGTAAAACCCTAGTTAATATAGTGGGATCTCCACTCGATCCTTCCTCCTTGTGGTAGCACGATGCCTCACTCTAACCATCATGTGACAAAAATACTTTATTTTATGATGCACTGTGTGGCACATTTTTATATTCTAGATATTTTTTCCTTGCAACCATAACTCACAGTCGTTGTCTTCACATCCTTTTTTTTTTTTTTTTTGTACAAAATGCATGTACTATCCTTTGTATATTAATAGAAAGTAGAAACATTTTACTAAAAAAAATATGTATTAACACAATACAAATACCCTACTATCCTTTGTATATTAATAGAAAGTAGAAATATTTTACTTAAAAAAATATGTATTAACTCAATACGAATACCCACTTTAGCACAAGGAGAAAGATTTGAACTTCACCCCTTTCCAATATGAATACAAATACTTTACCCAAAGGTCATAAGGTAGTCCTCATTTATTTACCTTCAAATTTGTATCGAGTGGCTTAAAGGATTTATCTTTTAGTGAACGAATGCTTTAAATTTTATGTTAAGTGGTTATATATTTATTTAAAACAAAACTACATAAGGAATGAACAATGGTTCAAGTGTTGTTTTTTGTTGTTGCCTACCCATCTTTTTAAAATCTTATAAAATTGGGATAGATTGATCTTTCATTAGAAAAGGGTAAAACAAAGGTTATTGATTGGGATTTCAATTTCAAGAGGTGGAATCATGGTTCAATTGAGGACATATGAAGTTTTTAAATATAGTCACTGAATTGAATATTCAACTGAGGTAAGCTAACTATTATGGGGATAACTCTAGAACATAAATGAGAAGGAAATACCAAAAGATAAACTAAATTTTATTAGGGAAACATAAACAACGTAGAAAACATAATTGGAAGTTAAAAATAGCCATTTATGCAATAAATATGTTGAACTTCATGAGAGAATGACAGTCTTAGAAAAATATTTGTGGAGTTGGATGAATTTTGTGATAAGGATTTGATAGTGAAAAAAGACCAAACAAAAAAAAACAATTAGGCAAGTCCCAATTCACCTTACTTGACAAAACAAAATGCATAGGCTTAATTTGGGAATTATTCTATCCTTTATCGGTAAATACACATATTTTTCAAGATAAACACATAAAGAGAAAATATCATGGAGTCATGTTCTAATGTTAAAGGTGGGTTACCATTTAATGTGAAAATTGGGGTTCATAACTCCCCATAGATCAAACAAAGGCACTTACCCCTATCTTTATCGCACCAAAAATAATGCAAAGCGCAATCTAGTATTTCCTATTGAATTTTTAGTAAATAATTTATCAATAATGTTTAATGTTTATTACTTTATTTTGGTAAATAAAGATGATATTATCAACAAAAATAATTTACAATCTATTTCAAGATATTCAAATTGAGTTGTTGACTACATTTATCTCATTGTCTTCATTTTGTTTTTTCTATCAAAATCCATAAGCTAATATGGAGGTGATTTTACATCTCCTAATTAAAATCTTTAATTCCTACATCCCCTTACTAAGAATCATACCCCTCTTGCTCTTTTTCCTTTTCTTTTTCTTGATTATAGGTGTTGCTCTTGAGATTAAACTTAAGGATTAAAGGATAATGTCAGGTATCAAGAAAGTTTAAGAGAGTGTGTTTTTAAGGTGTTTTTTCTACCTTAGTTATATGAGAAAAAATTCCTTAATGAAATTAAAAATTTGACAGCACAGAGATCGTATTTCGTGTTTGAGTCAAAGTTGTAATATTGAATGGTGTGAGAGAAATATACAAAACTGTAAAAACAAAGCAAACATCAATTACTAAAGAGTCCCACCTTATTTGCAGTAGAAGAAAGAGATAGTGTATCCTTGAATAAAGTATAAAATGCAGGAATCTACACAACAAGCAGGTCTTGATTTACTCACAGTAAATACAGAGGAAAAGTTGCCTACTTAATAAATCACTGATATGATAAGATTACAGTAGTTGTTGTACTAAATTGAAATCAAACATTTGTCAAGGAATACATAAAGAAATGATGAGAAATGGAAAACAAAGAAACACATAACCCAGATTGAACAAAACTTCGAATCTTTGTCTGCACTTGTATTAATACTCTATAAGGGGAGTTTTCTCTATTACAATCGGCAAGAAGCAGCCTGAAATAAGTCTTCGATCTATGTATTTATACAAAATGGTCTCAACACAAACAGTTGGACTTCTCATAGTTTAAAAGTAGGTAAATATTACAATATGCAAAATTGAAAGGTTCCATTAGCATCTCCTTTGTCTCTTCGCCTGCTAGCAGGGATGTTTCTTCTCCTCCTCCTTTAGCTTGTAAACAACTCGCATCTGATCATGATCTGTGTGAGTAGTATATTCATGTTGTCTTACTTGTTTCCAGATGTTCTTTCTTTCCCATATTCAACACACTGGATGCATCTACTCACTAACTGTACCACCAACCCAGAAGGTTTTGTTGCTTCATTCGCTTCAAAAATATATATCTTCTTTTCCACTTGAGGCAACCTCTCATGTATCTTCTTTGCTCCCAAAGATGTCGCCTGTAGCTGAAAACTGAGATCCACTATCCATTTGTTTATTTGGATAAGATCGATTTGGTTCATTTGTTGGATGGTTGTCCAGGCTTCTTCTTTGCTTATCTTAGAATTTTTTTGATTCTTTGTTATGTCAATCTGCCCCAGGGCATTGGGGATACTATCTCCTTCAACATCAAGTAACCCTTTGTTTAGTGAAGACAATGCTTCTTCACAAGATTTATTTACCTCTCTGGCCAATCTTTTTCTTTCAACCAGATTTGTTTCCCAGGCTTTCAAAATTATGTCGCCTCGAATTTTCTCAGAAAGAGACAAGCGAGGAACCTCTGATACATCATATTTTAGTATTAGTAAGATAGCCTCCTAAAACTTAGCCCGAGCTACAAGGGCTTCCCTTTCCTTGATGTAAATTTTATTCAAGGAAAGGTCTACTACCCGGTAACAATTTTGAATGGCTTCTACTTTTGTAAAAAGATCTTGCTAGACTAATTCCAGCTTTTCATGTATTTCAGTTGCTTGAGCTTGGAAACATGCTATCTCCATTGTTGTACTTTTAGCCAAGTCTCTTTTGGCTTGTAGTTGCTAGATCAATTCTTCATGTTGAGTGGATAATTCTCTATTGACCTGTGAATTTTGATATAGTTCATCCAAGTTAGTTTTGAGTTGTTGAATCCGTTGTCTATCACAGGCTTTGACCTGTTCAAAATCCGTATTCATCTTATTTATCACATCTCGTTCCATGGTTATCATCTGGTCTTGCAATTGCCTTACCAACATATTTCTCTGTTTTAGCTGCTCCACCAGATTTTCTACTGAACACTGATTTTTCGTGGCAAAGGAACCTAATGAGCCAACCATCTCCCTAGTGAATTATGTATCATCTAGGCCATGTCCATCATACATCATTATTTTCCTTTTGACTATTGCACCATCTTTTTGATGTGTTTCTATTTTAACTATGGCCCTCCTCTTCTTGCTGAAAAAGAAGTCCGAAGGAGGCATTTCTTTGTTTGAAATCATATTAAGGTCCTCTATAAATATGACTTCGGCATTTGGATTTCCTTGACTTGACTGTAAAGGTGTTAATGACATAATGGGGATACCTATCTCGGTGGACGGATGTTGCTCTGCTGTATTGGTAGCCAGTTTATTTGGCATGGACGATGGTGTATCCTGTCCCTTTTTTATCAAAGCTTCAAGTTGAACTTTTGCTTGATTACCTAGTGGATTTGATAATGCAGTATCCATTTGCTATGTTAAAACTTCATCTTTCTTCGGATCTCCCTGAGTATCATGTTCGTTGGAACTTCCTACCTCCAAACCCTGAGGTGTAGCTTCCTATGTAGATGAAGGTGTTATTGGTTATCCCTGTAATACCTTAGGCAAACTATTCCTTCTGAGCCTTTGGAAATTGTAGAAATAGGTTAATTGATCTGGAGCCAAAGTTCAGACTCTGCTCAATACTTCCCCGTATGACCTAGCTCCCCTGAATATTTCATCTTGAGGGGAAATCTTGTGCATATACTTCCTCAAATTATATTGAGCCAGGTGATCTTCCATGATCTTATGGGGATCGTGCCTCTTAAACTCAATAACAACTAACTTGACGTCTTGTAGAGCCGCAACCTCTAGTTTCAAATGGCTGAAATCTTGCAATGAAAACATGCCAACCTGAAAAGGGAAGGTTGGCCATACCTTTTTTTGGGCCTCTTTTAATTCTTTATTGATGCCCCCTGTTACAGTCTGATAAGCCACCTCTTGGCATACCAGCCGATCTAGTAAAAAATTTGGTAGAGCATGGGGGGGAACCGAACACCCAAAAAACTTGATGTAGGAAACAATTTCCTCAATATACCAGTCTGCTATTTTACCCAGGTTGGCCATGATCCTATCTGAAATCTTGGGAGGCGGGAAACTGTATAGGGCGATATGAATCGACACCACTACATAATGACATATTTCATAGAATAAATCTCTGGCTTTATCCTCCCATAGCTTGGAGTGATAGAAATGTATGGGCTCGACGATGGTCGGGGTCCAACTCTAGCTCATCAGAGGGAAAGGAGTCATAAAACAAATGACATCCATGATGTATGCCGACATGTAGAAAGGAGTAGGTTGCCCTTTGGAATTTTCCAATTGGTACCCTGTGATTTCCTTGGCCAAGTTGTCTGATAACATCTAGGCCTAGTTGAAAGAATATCCCTCAGCCACTTCCTGCATAATCAATACCCATTACAACAGGAAATGAGAGGAGTCTTTGTTTCCGAATATCCTACATAGCATCATAGCCACATAAATCATATGGGTGTCTAATGATGTTGTGGCATATATGCCATGGGTGTCTGCTCTGAATTTCTCAAGGTGTCCCCACCAGTCCTTGATTAAATTAGGGTAGTTTTTTCCATATTGTGTGCACTCTTCTTTTTCAAACTCCATTATGAAAGTGGTGTTGTAACTGTATTTAAAAGTGGGGGATAATTTATACATTACTTGTATATTCTCCGGTCGAAAAGACCCGACAATGACCTTCTGTGAATTGCGGATGCTCTTAGTTGAGATGTCGACATTTTCCAGGGCCCAACCTATCATGTCATTATATGGCATGAGCCTTGACCACACAACTATTTTGTGTAGCTCTGACTGAGCTATATCCCTGAGCTTAGTCGCATGAGTTTCGGTTACTTCGTCACCTGAATCCTCTAAGCAATTTATCAGCTCGTGTTGTTGAATATCAGACACCTATGTCCAAGATTTCACGGTATTCACGGTATCCATAGCTCTTGGTGAGGTGTCTGAGAAAACATTTGTGTTCAGATTTATGCTCTCACTAGCTACTTTAGCCATTTTTCGTGGTGCCATGATATTAGTGAACTTAGAACTATGTTACCTGTTACAAGGAAATGCACGAGCTTCTTAGTCTGCTAAAACTTTATGTTCTACAAGAATGAAAATAGCATTCAAAATAAATATCCTTATTCACCTTAAGTGTATTGATTTTTCGAATACCTTTACTGATGATATATTCATTTACCTTAATGATAAAATATTAGGTGGTGATTTGCAATCTATATTGAAATCATTGTCGTTGATCCATGATTAATGCTATTAATATCGGTCTAAGGGATTTCATCGATGACCGTCATCACATGTGCCTTAAGACTAGAAGTAAATTTGATTTAAACATTTGAAAACCTACTTATGAGTTATTTCAAAAGGATGAAGATCAATAAAGTAAAGCTCAAGGCTTAGGATTTATATGTGTTCCAACATAGGCTCCATCTAGGGATCGCGTCTCCCTGCGAGGCGTGGAAGGATAGTAGACCAAGTGCCTTTATTGGGTAAATGGAGTCATCATTTGGATTTCATGGGAAACACCTCTTGAAAAATCATACAAAGAGAAATTAGACTTCATCTGTGTCTCAGAAAACTTTCAAAACACAATCAGTTACCGATCTTAAGATAGGCTATTAATAAGTCTCATTTTTCTAAAACTGAGTTTAGTTTTCCTTAAGATAATCAAAACAACTTTAACTGAACTATCAGACTTTGGTCAATTTTGTTCGCATCAAGGCAAAGTAATTTTAATGATTTATTTAGGGAATCCTTGGTCGGTATAGAATGTAAATATTTTCGGAAAGAGAACTAGATACCATAGTATGTTTATACATGTATTCCATCCTTACAAATATCATAGATATTGCTTCATTGCCAACGAGCTTGTTCAATACCCCAGTGAAGTTATCTACATCTCCCATTGAATTTCCTTTCACCACTTCAAATAGCATTTTTTCATTTTATTTGAGATGAGGGCAATCATTTTATGAATTTCCTTTCATCATCTCTTTTGGACGAAATGGGGGCAATCGATTTTACAAATTTCCTTTCACCATTTGTCTTGGACTAGATGGGGGCAATCATTTGATGAATTTCCTTTCACCATCTGTCTTATATGATATTATAATTTTGAAGTGGGGGCAATCAACTTGTATGTATCATATGGGGATGATATTTGCTTAAGATTTAACAATGAAGGTATGTTACCCTTTTTTTATTGTACTCTGAGCTACCTCTCTCCCGATCTTAAATACATCTTTACTTATAGGGAAGATCTTATGGGGAAATTGTATTTTCCAGAGATTTTCCTTGAGTGAATTAATCAGTTAAAATCCGTTATAAGAGATAAAGTTACCAGGATTAGCCTAGACATACTTTCTTTCAGTTAGAATCAGAGAAACATAAAGGTTTTCTCCTAAACTTGTTTTGAAGATATGTTTTTTAAGTTTTCAAAGGTAAGGAAAAATTATTTCTCTCTGCGAAGATTTAAGGCCTGATAGTAAAAAATCAGAAAAGAGTAAAATCTCAGAGATAAATGTGTTGGAAGATTGGTTGTTGTCATTGATGTCAACCCTAGTCATGGGTTTTGGACCAGAAGATTGATGAAGTTATTTGGACATGAAGGAAAATGAAAATGAAGATACAACA
>JZKD02S0849737.1:176209-190163 GCA_000966675.3 Picea glauca | reverse complement strand
TACCAACTTGATCTAAAAATGAAGAAGACTTGTATTCTTGAAATTATTTGCAAGTAAAGTTTATGTGTTAAAATGCAAATGGATCAACTTTGCAACACAACTTTAATAGGATTTAATCATTCAAGATGCATATAAATAACAGCAAAAACAGTGAACAGAAAACACATTACACAGCAAATGATAAAGGAGTTCACCCCTCTCTTGGGCTACATCTCCTGGTCCAGCTTCCAATGGATCATTTGTATTATTTGTTCAAAGTGATCAAAAATGTGCTTTACAATGTTCAAAATGCCAAATGGACTGCTCCAATGGCTTCAGAACATCCAAAAACCCCTAGCTGGGATTTTTCAGCACCTCGTTTGGCCAAAAATTGAAGAAGATAGGCTTCCTGGAAGTCCCCCTTCAAACTTGTTGTCTCTGCATCTACAAAATGCACCCTTGTTGGCTCAACCTAGCCCACACGCATATTTAAGCGTAAAAACTTGGCACCAGGTGCAATCGCACAATCGGTACAAACTATCAAATGGTTATGCGTCAACCTTTAACTACCAAGGCCCGTGGGTACATGGTCACCACATGACCGCGCGCAATACACAACAGGGCTAAAGTTCAAACCATATACAAAACCATAGAGTTAAACCGTGTGCATACACGTTGGTCACATGTTATATGTCAAACTGCGCACATTTCAAAATGGTTACAACATATATATTACGGTGGGTTTAACCGCCCATAGCACCGGTGGTATGCAATACATATATATAACCATGGTTCGGGGCTTAGCCCCGGCCCAGTTCATGCCCCAATACACATTTTTGCAGATTAAAATATATTACAATGCATACATATGTTAAGTAACACATGTGATCATGCCGGTTGGGCAGCCTTTTCCAAGGCTTTACCCTGCCCGGAGGTCACGGGGTCAACTCCTGCCAAGTGCAAAGATTTTAATCCAATAAACATGTGACACGTGGTGGCCATTGATTGGGCCACGTGTCGCCATCCCATTCGCTGCCAACAAGCCATGTCACATGCCAACTGTCTCAATAGTTTCCTACCATGTGTCATATGGCCTGCCACATGTCGTACGTTCTGCCACGTCAGCATTCGTACAAACTGTACAGTCAGCGTCCCTTTTTTTGCATGTTTGTCATTTTGAACAGAATGCGATATCTCTCGCTCCTGACGTCCGTTTGAACCCAAACGAGTTGTGTTGGGTTCGTAACGATGAGGCCTACGCTCTCGTTCAATTTGAAGCTATTTTGAACACTTTGAATTTTTGAGCAAAATTTGATCCCCTGGATCATCCTTGTAACTATAACTACCTCCAAAAGATGTGCACTTGTTGAGTGATCGAGTGAGTGAATGAATGAGGTGCCATCCTCACTTATATATACTAGTTGAGGAGGTGCTAGGGTTATGTCTCTTCACCAAGTAGGGCCAAATTTATTAAACCCTAAGGGTCGACTTTACAAACACCACCATATAACTATGGTTTGACCAATCCACAAGACGGGATTTGGTATTATACAAGACCCGACATGATCAATCCACAAAAGGGGATTTGATCTATAAAATAATAACTCAATTATAATTAGAATATTCTTCGAAGTTACAATATTTCAACACTCCCCCTTAACAAGAAGGGTATTCTACTGACATAACACAATACAACATCACCAGGAGAGAGAGAGGGAAGCATCGTCATCAACATCTGGAACACTGACTGGCACATCTACAAATAATCAGAATTTTTTCTCATTATCAATATCATCATCCATAACATGGAGCTGGAGCAACATTGTTGGAAGATTGGTTGGTGTCATTGATGTCAACCCTAGTCATTGGTTGTAGTCATTGATGCCAACCCTAGCCATTGGCTTTTGGACCCCACAGTTGATCGAATTAGATAGACATGAAGGAAATTACCCATGCAGATACAACAACCATGGATGGATAGTATAATTCATGCCTATTTCAGTGGTATGTGGCACGTCACGTGGATCCTCACGATTGAGGAGAAATGAAATTTTGAAGATGACAATGTGAATTGAAGCAGAAACTACATGTCGCCCCTAATGTTAAAAGGAAGTGACATAAAGGGTATAAATACATATCATTATAAATTCATTTTAAACACACACAAGTTTGTCAATGAACAAGGAGATATAAGTCGAATTTCAGAGGAAATATGAAGTAAATAAAGCCGAATTTCAAGGGAGGATGAAGTCTTTTGGTGATGTGTTCTAAGGTATGTTATTTACAGGTCATCTCACCATTTTCTCTATAAATTTGTTTCTAGGTCATCTCAACATGGTGAAATTTGGAGGCTATTGAGAAGACATATCTAGGTACATGTGGTAAAAATTTCATCTCTTTTTTCACTATAATTTTGGAGATACACTCTGTGGAAGATAGGGTTTTTGACTAGTCCTAAAGCTAATCATAAACAGGTGTTCCAGGTAAAACAAACATAATGTCTTCATAGAAAATCCAAATGAAGTGAGACCAATTGCATTGGAAATATTACGAGCTTTGGTTTCTTGTGTACAAATTTTAGAATCTTATGTTAAATATTGAGCGTGGGGCATTCTGTACAAATTCTCTCTCCTGAATAAACCAGAATTGAATAAGGTTTAGCATTTTCTCTATAACTCATTTTTTGGGAGGATTCAAGGAGTGAAACTTGGAGGAGTTTTAGTGAACACATTAAGTAATATTATCTATAGGATCAAAGTATTCCAAGAAGTGAAGAATTGTAGAAGTTGAAGAAGTCTCAGGAATCATTATCAGGTTCTATGTGATGGTTGGTTGATGGTGATAATTTAATGTAAAGTTTTATTATCTATCATATATTCTTGTGTGGAAGGAAGGGGAAAGGATGAAGAGGTCAAACTTCTCTTAATATTGGAGGATTGTATCTTCCTTTTGGAGGTTTATCCATCCCTTTATATTTGGAATTTGTAGCTTCCCTTGGAATTCATTACTTCCATTGAACAATAACTATTAATTATTTCTCATATATTGTGCATGGTGTATTGTGGTGTATCGGTGTAACTTTTCTACTATTGTTCATTTCTCATTGCATATAATTGAATATATAATCTGGTTGAAGTATAAGTTGAAAAATATTTTAAATTGTACTTGATACTGATTCACCCCCCTCTTAGTATCAACAATTGGTTTCAGAGCGGGTTACCTTTAGTACAGTTTAACCACTAGAAGGAAGATCCTAAGCAGAAATGGAAGACAACATTCCAAATGGGATTCCACCATTTGATGGAAGCAATTTTGAATACTGGAGTAATAGAATGGAAACTTACTTGAAATATCCTGGGGCAAATGTTTGGTCCTCGGTTGCTTCAGGATACAATTCTTTGAAGAAACCAAATACTACAGCTCTGAAGGAAGCAAGAAGGAACAACAAATTGACAATAGATACCATCTTGGATGGATTGACAGATTCAATGAAATCCAAGGTGGGATCATGTGAATCAACAAAATATCTTTGGGACGAGGTACATGATCTTTATGCAAGGGATTAAGTAGAAGAAGAAGAAGAAGTTGAAGCAAATTACAACATCTCAGATTTCAAAGAAGCAAATAGAGGTGATTTCTTTTGATTTAATTGTGAAGGAGTAGGACATGTTGAATTTGAATGTCCTTATCCAAGGATTGAAAGAGATGATACTGAAGAAGAAAATTCCAATGAAGAAGAAGAAAATCATAAAGCATAAATGATTAAACAAGAAGATGAGAATCTTAAAATATTGAAGCATGTTGAGATTGAAAATAGCAAGCTCAAAAACACGCATAGAAAACTAACAAGTGAATTGGGTAGTTGTGAAAAGACAATTGAAAGCTTGAAAAAATAATTAGAAGACTTTGAGAAACTAAGAGAAGAAATTATTGCCTTGAAAACTCTACTTGAATAAACAAGAAGAATAGGAGAAGTAAGGAATGTCCAAATGATGAATAAAGAAGAATATTGTGAGAAACTTGAACAAGAAGTTGCCTCATTGAGGAAGAACTTAAGAAACTCTCAAGTTCCAAAAGACTTAACACATCTTGGATGCATGGGTGAAACTTCATACAAAGAAGATGCAAATACCAACAAGAAGGTTGAAGAAATCTCTACACATACAGTTGATGAGAAGTATGAAGGAATAAAAAAATCTTCAATCAGTATGAAGGAAACTACAGAAGAGTAGATCATGAACCCAGATGGACTACATCACAAAGAAGGTCACTTACTCCCAAGTATCAAAATTTATTTCTTGGTCATTGTTATACTTGCAAAAATTTTGGACATAAGGCAATTAATTGTAGAATCAATGAAAGGAACAACTATTCAAGAAACATGAATGGTCTGAATAGAAGATATGGAAACAATCGTGAATTTGTCAACAGAAGTTTTAATTCATTTTCCCCATTAATGGAAAAAAATATTGTATGATACAAATGTAATTATCTTGGTCACAAAGAATGAGATTGCAGATATATGAATGAAGATGCTCCTATGCCAAATGTCCCTATGCCAACCACAATATGGAGAATGAAAGAGATTCCAAACAATCAATATTGATGAATAGCATTGATTGTTGAAGAATGTAAAGAAGAAGATGAATGGTACATAGATAGTGGATGTTCTTCACACATGACCGGACATCAAGACAAATTCATCAACTTGAAGAGAAAGGGTGGAAATGTTGCATGTGGAGATGAATCATCTGCCAAAATACTTGGAAAAGGTGTAGTAGATCTTGGAAGCAAAAATGTAAAAGAAAAAAATGTCATATTGGTTGAATAATTGAAGCATAATCTACTGAGTGTTAGTAAAATGTGTGATCAAGGATATACTCTCACGTTTGACTCACAAAGATGAAAAATCAAAGAAGAAGGTTCAGGAAGATTGGTTGCAACTGCAACAAGAAGACCAAGTAACATATACATCCTAGATCCACGAAAAATCTCCAAGGAAGAAAGAGACCATAAAAATGAAGTGTTATTAAGTGTTATATGTTCAGGGGGAGCATCCCCAAAGAAGAGAGTTACCTTTTGCCATTAAACTTAGGGGGAGAAGCCCCACCCTTTTCCATTGATGTCAAAGGGGGAGAGAAACCAAGAGCATGAGGACAAGGGGAGAATGAGTGTTTCCATCAATGACAAAGGGGGAGATTGTTGGAATATTGGTTGTTGTCATTTATGTCAACCCTAGTCATTGGTTGTAGTCATTGATTTCAACCTTAGCCATTGGATTTTAGACCCCACAGTTGATCGAAGTAGATATACATGAAGGAAATTACACATGTAGATGCAATAACCATGGATGGATAGTATAATTCATGCCACTTCCGATGGTATGTGGCACGTCACATGGATCCTCACGATTGAGGAGAAATGAATTTTTGAAGATGACAATGTGAATTGAAGCAGAAACTACATGTCGGCCCTAATGTTAAAAGGAAGTGTCATTTTAAACACACACAAGTTTTTCAATGACCAAGGATATATAAGTCGAATTTCAGAGGAAATATGAAGTAAAGAAGGCCGAATTTCAAGGGAGGATGAAGTCTTTTGGTGATTGGTTCTAAGGTATGTTATTTACAGGTCATCTCACCATTTTCGCTATAACTTTTTTAATATAATGATTCAGATGGTGAAATTTGGAGGATGTTCAGAAGACATATCTAGGTACCTGTGGTAAAAATTCCAGTTATTTATTTTCTATAATTTTGAAGATACACCATGTGGAAGATAAGATTTTTGACTAGTCCTGAAGCTAGTCATAAACATGTGTTCCAGGTAAAAAATTCATAAAGTCTTCATAGAGAATCCAAATGAAGTGAGACCAATTGAATTGTAAATAGTATGGGTTTTATTTTATTGTGTAATAATTTCATAATCTTCTGTTAAATATTGAGCGTGGGGCATTCTGTACAAGTTTGCTCTCCTGAATAAACCAGAATTGAATAAGGTCTACCATTTTCTCTATAACTCCTTTTCTGGGAGGATTCAAGGAGTGAAACTTGGAGGAGTTTCAGAGAATAAATTTATTAATATTATCTATAGGATCAAAGTATTCCAAGAAGTGAAGAATTGTAGAAGTTGAATAAGTCTCAGGAAGCATTATCAGTTTCTATGTGATGGTTGGTTGATGGTGATAATTTAATGTAAAGTTTTATTATCTCTCATATATTCTTGGGTGGAAGGAAGGGAAAAGGATGGAGAGGTCATCCCTCTCTTTATATTGGAGGATTGTATCTACCTTTTGGAGGTTTATCCCTCCCTTTATATTTGGAAGCTATAGCTTCCCTTGGAATTCATTACTTCCCTTGAACAATAACTATTGATTATTTCTCATATATTGTGCATGGTGTATTGTGGTGTATTGGTGTAACTCTTCTACTATTGTTCATTGCTCATTGGATATAATTGAATATATAATCTAGTTGAAGTATAAAATAATTTTTTTTTTTAATTATACTTGATATTGATTCACCCCCCTCTCAGTATCAACAAACATCAGCATGAAGTTGGAGCAACATCATCATCATCACCACCATCAGCATGAAGCTGAATCATCAACATCAATTAATATAAATATATAACAACAATATCACCAACATAAGGTTGGTATATCATCATCAACAACATGAGGATGATACAACATCGTCAGCAACACGAGGTTGATACAACATCATCATCATATGGAAACACAATGAGGCAGGTGCAACAACAACATTTTATGGTACTCTGACAGACCATCCTTATCGGACCTTCAGGGTCTGCCCAGGAATTAAAATATTCCCTAGAATATAAAATCTTAACGGAGCTACCATGTGGTACTCTAATAGACCGTCCTTACCGGACCTTCGGGATCTTCCCAAGAATCATAAGATTCCCTAGGATATAAAATCCTAACTGATCTACCACTACTAACCACAGTTGGCATATACATGCACATGTATTCTGATAGACCGTCGTTACCAGACCTTTGAGATCTTTCTAGGGATGATCAATCCCCTAGGATATAAAATCCTAGCAGAGATACCCATTGTTGGTCAGGATATTATAGTATCATCAACATCACTCCCCCTTTTGAGGGAGGTCCTTTCGATATAACACCAATATTTTCTCGAAAGTACTCAAACTTCACACGAGACAGAAGAGTCGTCAACACATATGCAACTTGCTCATTTGTGCCAACATATTGGAGATTTACACCTCCCCTCTGCACCATATCATGAATGTAGTGATATTGGATCTCTATGTGCTTTGACTTATCATGGAACACTGGGTTTTCCTTCATCTTTATACAACTATGGTTATCACATAGAATCACAGTGGCTTCCATATCCAGATTGAATAGACATGTCAACAACTTTCAAATCCATATGGCTTCACAACTGGTGGAACATGCTGCAATGTATTCTGCTTTTGTCGTGCTGAGAGAAATATTGGACTACTTCTTTCTTTTCCATGAAGTCATGGCTGACCCAAGACTGAAAGAACATCCTAAAGTGCTCTTTCTATCAGAATCACTTCCAGCCCAATATGAATCAGTATAACCATACAGTTTGAAGTCATGATCTCCAGTATAACAAAGACCATAATCCAATGTACCCTTAAGGTATCTCATCACATGCTTTGCATCTACCAAGTGAACACGTCTGGGATATACCATATACTGACTCAAGGTATTCACATCAAAGTATATATCTATCTTGGTAATCGTTGGCTGCATCAACGAACCAATAATTTGTTTGTAGAGAGTAGCATCAACCAATTCTGACGAAGTATCAACTAGGAGCTTCAAATTCATTTCCATGGGTGTGTTCATGGATTTACATTCCAACATGTCAAATCCCTTTAGTATTTCAACTGCATACTTCCCCCAGTTAAGGAATATCTTCTCTAGGATCTACCAAACTTCAAGACCTAAGAAATAATGCATATATCCTAGGTCTTTCATCTAAAACTCTGCAGCGAGCTTATTCTTACAATCTTTGATGAGCTTTTCTTCTCCATTTAAGAATAAGTCATCCACATACAATAGAAATATAATTGGATCATCATTCATAACCTTGAAGTAAAGGTTAGAATCGTCTTTACTCTTGGTAAAGCCTAAGCTCGTCAGAAAACTATTAATTCTTCAATACCAAGCTCTAGGAGCTTGCTTCAATCCGTACATATCTTTATTCAATATGTAGACATGAGTCTTTCTATCTTCAACTTCAAACCCTCGTGGTTGTTCTATATACACTTCTTCTTAAATAACACCATTTAAGAAGGTTGTTTTCACATCCATCTGGTGTAACTTCCACTTCATTTTGGCTGCAAGAGCTATGATGGTTCTAATAGAAGTGTATTTGGCTACAGGAGTAAAATTATCTACGTAATCAATACCTTCCTTTTGAGAAAAACCGCAAGCCACAAATCTTGCTTTATGTTTTCCAATACTTCTGCCTACTACATGTTTTATCTTGTATATCCACTTGGAAGATACCACATATTTGTTATTTGGTCTGGAAACTACTTCCCATACATCATTATGTTAGAAAAACAGGATCACAGAGCAATAAAATAAAAACAAATGTGGAAATAAAACACAGAAGATACGCAATACAATAGAGACACAGATATGCGTAGTTCACCCATTGTGGGCTACCTCCACCAGAGAAATTTCCAGGTCCTTCCTTTTTATTATCCAACAAGTGAAGGGATACAACTTGCAACACACCCACTATAACTTCCTTTTTTTTCTCTCACAGTATCCTCACTCATAATACAATATTCACAAAGATACATAGCCGCAATACATTTCCCTCATAAAAGAGGGTTTCCTTGTAGGGAAAAAACCCTAAAATAACTTATACCGTTAGATATGCGACCTTATAATGAACGGTCAAGATTTACTATGAAATTACAATATACATTTACAAGGAAATTTTTCCTTCGGGAGCTTCACCCCCGAACCACTACAGGAGGAGCAAGCCCCCCTTGCACTCCCCTGCATGGAGGGGTGTACATTATTCCAGGGTGTAAAGTCTTCATGGGGTATAAAAATGGCTGAAAAACAAAGATCTTTGAATTGGGAAGATAAGGCTCCACAACCAACACATTCTTTATAATGGACTGGTATTCTTCTATCATGGCATCCACCCATTCTTTTTTCTGAATGGATTCTTCAAATAAAGTAGGTTCATTTTCTATGAGATAACAGATCAAGGCCATATAACTGGAGAATGACTTAGGTTTATTTCTTTGTCTCATGGTTCCTTATGGGGCACCATACTTCTCTCCATCCTGAATAAGTTCCCTCTCCCAATCTAGCTTTCTCTTGTGATAGATCATCATACGGGGAGTTTCTTGAGATTATATCATATCATTGTCTTCTGGAATATCATCATTAGGGTTAACTATAACTTCCTTCACGGGTTCTGCAACTCTTGAAGCTACAGGTTCTTCTTCATATACTTCTTCAAGATGGCATTTCCTTGATCTCTTGAGTGTTGCATCTTCATCAAAGTTTACATCTTTGTTGATCTCAATATGATGGTAACTTAGTATGTAAATTATGAACGCCTTAGAGACCTCACAATATCCAACAAATATTCCCTTCTTTCATGAGGGATCCAACTTAGTTCTCTTTTCTTTTGGAATGTGCACAATTACTGGACAACCAAATATTTTGAGATGGATTACTTCTGGCTTCTTTCTGGTGAACATTTCTTTGAGAGTTTTAAATCCAAGTGCACAATGTGGCAATCTATTTCAGACATAAATTGTTGTTATTTTTGCTTCATTTCATATGTGCATTGGAATATCTTGATTGTGAATCATAGTCTTTACTGCTTCCATAATTGTTCTATTCTTTCTTTTTGCTACACCATTTTGTTGAGAATTATAGGGAGTGGTGAGCTCCCTCTTAATCCTGGCATCTCTACAAAATCTTCCAAATTCATTTGAGGTGTACTCTTCTCCATTATCTGACCTAAGTATATTGATTTTTCTTTAGAAGAGGTTTTCTATCAAGGCTTTGAATTCCTTGAACTTTCTGAGCACTTCATCTTTTGATTTCAAGAAATAAATCCAAGTCTTATGAGAGTAATCACCAATGAATGATACATAGTATACATACCCACTTAGAGAGGTTGAAGGCATTGGACCGCATATATCTGAGTGGATGAGTTCCAAGATTCCATTTTTCTTTATTGTCTCTCTTTGGGAAAGGATTATTTATGTTCTTTCCTTGTGCACATCCCTTGCATACACCTTCATGATCAATCTTAAACTATGGTAAACATGTGACTACCTTGCTTACATATGGTAAGGCTTTGTAGTTGATGTGAGCTAGTCTTCTATGCCAAAGTTCATGGGGATTATCAGTAGAGTGAGTTAAGGTTGCATCTGAGTGACCTTTTAACTTGTACAAACCTCCTTCTTATGTTCCAATGAGGACTGCATATTCTATAGTTTTTCCTTTAGGCCACATAAGAAATTCACCATTTATGAATGCAACCCTGAAACCTTTCTTATCTAGGGTTGAGATAAAAAGTAGGTTCTTTGTCAAACCTGGTACATAGAGTACGTCCTTCATTTTCATCAGAGTTCATGAATCAAGTTTGTAAGTGTATTCTCCCATTCCTTTCATAGGGTACTGATAGTCATCTCCAAGTAAGACTTTATGGGGAAATCCCCCCCTACACTCCCCCACATGGAGGGGTGTACATTTTTCCAGGGTGTAAAGTCTTCATGGGGTATAAACATAGATGGAAAAAAAATACCTCTGAATCAGGAAAATAATCAGGCTCCACAACCAACAATCTCCCACTTGGATAATGATCTCAACAACTCCATCGTTGTTGTATCTACTGGACTATGATCCTTCTTGGACCTAGAAAAATTTTCCTCTTCACCTTCATGCTTGAAGACCTACTAAAACTGAGCAGGAACTTAATTTCTCCCTGGTTACTCCCTTTGTTAACATGTCTGCAAGATTCTGGCTAATGTGTATCTTTTCCAACTTCAAATGTCCATCTTCCAAAATGGATCATATGAAATGGTACCTAAGTTGTATATGCTTAGTATTCAGATGGAAGGATGAGTTATTTGCAAGATGAATGGAACTCATGTTGTCACAGTACAACCTATTATTCTCTTTCTTCTTTCCCAATTCCTCCATAAACCTTTGTAACCAAATCATCTCTTTACTAGCCTCTGTAGCAGCAACATACTTTGCCTCTATTGTTGAAAGTGCAACAACCTTTGGTAGTTTTGAAATCCAACTTACTGTTGTTCCACCTATAGTAAAAACATACCATGTGGTGCTCCTCTTGCTATCTTTATCACTTGTCATATCTAAATCAACATATCCCTATAGAACAATGTTTGAACCTCCAAAACATAATGCATGAGTAGAAATACCTCTCAAATACATGAGAATCAACTTTACTACCTCCCAATTTTCTTTACCTGGATTGTTCATATACCTGCTCACAAATCCCACTGCATGTGCAATATCTGGTCTAGTGTAAACCAGCACATACATCAAGCTACCAACTGTTGATGAATAAGGGACCCTGAACATGTATTCTATATCCTCTTGTGTCTTGGGACAAATTTCCTTAGTTAATTTGAAATGGTTGTCCAAAGGTGTACTAACTGGTTTTGCATTCTGCATTCTAAACCTCTCCAACACCTTCTCTATGTACTCACCCTGAGACAATGTCAATTTGCGATTTTTCTTGTCTCTTGTTATTCTCATACCAAGGATTTTCGTTGCAGCACCCAAATCTTTCATCGCAAATGAATTAGTTAATTTCTTATTGAGCACATTTATATCCTTCATATTAGACCCTACAACAAGCATGTCATCTACATACAATGGTAAGATAATATAGCTTCCATTTTCTAGATTTTAAAAATAAACACAGTGATAAGAATGACATCTACTATAACCTTGTTCTATCATAAAGATGTCGAACTTCAAATACCACTGCCTTGGAGCTTGCTTTAGGCCATACAAGCTCTTCTTCAACCTGCATACCAAATTTTCCTTCCCTTTGAACTCATACTCCTATGGTTGTTGCATGTAAATCTCTTCCTCCAAATCCCCATGGAGAAAAGTTGTTTTTACATCTAATTGTTCAAGATGTAAATCTTCTACTGCCACAAGACTTAAAATAGTCCTAATTGAAGTCATTTTAACAACAAGAGAAAAAAAATCATCAAAATCTATACCTTTGTTTTATGCAAACCCCTTCACAACAAATCTAGACTTGTACCAATTTTTGCCTCCATCTTCGTCCTTCAACTTATAAACCCATTTATTATGCAATACACTTTTTCCTGCATGCAACTGAACCAAATCCCAAGTCTGGTTATTTACCAGGGAATCCATTTCCTATTTCATTCCTTGCTCCCACTTATTTTTAGTGTCTACCTACATTGCCTCTTCATAACATTCTGGTTCACCAGAATCAGTCAACAATAAATAATACAATGAAGGAGAGTATCGTTCAGGGGTCTACTTAACCTGGTAGATATTCTAACAACACTTGCAGAAGTTTGAGGTACATGTTGCTCCTATTGTTGTACATTTTGATTTTCTGGTACCTTTGGAATTTTCTTTTCAGTGATCTCATCAATCACTGTGTATTATGGTTTTTCTTTTTCTTGTATCTTTCTCTGCAATTGATCTTTGTACATGACCTTTTCATTGAATATGACATCTCTACTCCTAATGATTTTGTGATTTTCATAATCCTATAGGAGATAACCAAAATCATTAACATCATATCCAATAAACGTAACTTTTTGGATTTTCCCTCGAGCTTTCTTCTATTTTCTTTATCAATATGGACAAATGCTTCACAACCAAAAGTCTTCAAAAAAGAAAAGTTTACATTTTTACATGTCCATGCCTCCTCTGGAATTATACCATCCAAATATCTTGAAGGTACTCTATTTATTAAGTAAACAATAGTATCTACAACATCTGCCCCTAACTGTAAGGGAAAACCAACATGCAATCTCATACTCCTTGCACGCTCCATGATTGTCATGTTCATCCTTTATGACACGCCATTTTATTGTGGTGTTCCTAGAAATGTCTTCTCTCTACAAATCCCATGGTATGAATAGTAATCATCAAACTCCTTGTTGCAATATTCACCTCCATTTTCTGATCTAAGACACTTCAACCTTTTTCATGTCTCATTCTCAACCAAAGCTTTCCATTTCTTAAAAATATCAAAAACATCAGATTATTGTCGAATGCAATAAACCCAAGTTTTTATAGTTGCATCATCAATAAAAATAACATAATACGAGAGCCACCAAGATATGATACCTGAGCTAGTCCCATACATCTATATGTACAATCTCTAACCTTTCACTCTCCTTTTCTTTTGCGACTCTGGGAAATCTGACTCTCTTCTATTTTCCATAAACACAATGCTCACAGAAATCCAAATCAATTTTTTTAAGATCTGGAAAAAAATATCTTTTGTGAAGTATCTACATCCCCTTCTCACTCATGTGTCCAAGCTTATGATGCCACAATGTTGTATCCACTCCTGTAGAATCTAAAGATATAGAAGATTCAGTATTACCAGTACATAAATACAATGTACCTACCTTCTCTCCTTTTTCTATAACCAATGATCCTTTGGTGACCTTCCACACCTTATCTATAAATATGGATATACAACCTTCACTTTCCAACTGCCCTATTGAAGTTAGATTTTTCCGTGGATCTGGAACATGTCTTACCTCTTTCAAAAACCATTGGTTTCCATTCCTTTTCTTTATTTTTACCTTTTCGATTCCAAGAATTTTGCATGGTGCATCATCACCCAAATGAACCTGTCCAAAATCACCTTGAACATAATCTAGAAAATGTTTCCTATGGGATGTGGCATGAAATGAAGCCCCTGGATCTACTACC
>JZKD02S0849737.1:144143-161851 GCA_000966675.3 Picea glauca | reverse complement strand
TGTTGGAGAGGTTTAGAATGCAGAATGCAAAACCAATTAGTACACCTTTGGCCAACCATTTCAAATTAACTAAGGAAATGTGTCCCAAGACACAAGAGGAGATAAAATACATGTCCAGGGTCCCTTATTCATCAACAGTTGGCAGTTTGATGTATGCAATGGTTTGCTCAAAACCATATATTGCACATGCAGTAGGAGTTGTGAGCAAGTATATGAACAATCCAGGTACAGAACATTGGGAGGCAGTAAAGTGGATTCTTAAGTATTTGAGAAGTGTTTCTACTCATGCATTATGTTTTGAAGGTTCAAACACTATTCTACAGGGATATGTTGATTCAGATATGGCAGGTGATAAAGATAGCAGGAGGAACACCACATGGTATGTTTTTACTGTAGGTGGAACAATAGTAAGTTGGATTTTGAAACTGCAAAAGGTTGTTGCACTTTCAACAATAGAGGCAGATTATGTTCTTGCTACAGAGGCTAGTAAAGAGATGATTTGGTTACAGAGGTTTATGGAGGAATTGGGAAAGAAGCAAGAGAATAACATGTTGTACGGTAACAGTGAGAGTGCCATTCATCTTGTAAAGAACTCAACCTTCCATTCAAAGACTAAGCATATATATCTCAGGTACCATTTCATACGATCTGTCTTAGAAGATTGACATTTGAAGTTGGAAAAGATACACACTAGCCAGAATACTGCAGACATGTTAACTAAGGGAGTAACCAGGGAGAAATTGAGTTCCTTCTCAGTTTTAGTTAGTCTTCAAGCATGAATATGAAGATGAGAAATTTTCTAGGTACAAGAAGGATCATAGTCCAGCGTATACAAGAGCGATGGAATTGTTGAGATCAATCTCCAAGTGGGAGATTGTTGGTTGTGGAGCCTGATTATCTTCCTGATTCAGAGTTATTTGTTTCCAGCCGTGTTTATACCCCATGAAGACTTTACACCCTGGAAGAATGTACACTCCTCCATGCGGGGGAGTGCAAAGGGGGGTTACCCCCTCTGCAGGTTCTGGGGGCAAGCGGGCCCCCAAAGGAAAAATTGCCTTGTAAATGTATATTTTAATTTCATAGTAAATCTGGACCATTCATTATAAGGTCATGGATCTGATGGTAGAAGTTATTTTAGGGTTTTTTCCCCTAGAAGACAACCCTCTTTTATGAGGGAAATGTATTGCGGTTATGCACTATTGCGAATATTGTATTATGAGTGAGGATAATGTGAGAGAAAGAAGAGGAAGTTACAACGGGTGTGTTGTAGGTTGTATCCCTTAATTTGTTGGATAATAATAAAGGAAGGACCTGGAAATTTCTCTGGTGGATGTAGCCCACACTGGGTGAACCACGTATATCTGTGTCTCTATTGTATTGTGTATCTTCTGTGTTTCATTTCCACATTTATTTTATTTTATTGCTCTACGATTCTGTTTTTCTAACAAGTGTTGGATTTGCCATGTCTAATAATATTATTAGATGCCATGTGGCATTTCTCCATAGGCTGCAAATTGGCACCATTCATATGCTGCCATTTGTCATATTTTCATAGGCTTTCATGTGGAATAATGTTATCAGTCAGGAGTTATAATATATAAAAGTTTGGACGAACGGTTAAATATGGGAGAATGGACGAGAAGTTAGGAAAGAGGGTAAGTGAGGGGGAGGGTAGTTTGTAGGTGTCGAAGGGGTGTGGGAGGGATTTGGGTTGTAGCAGAGTTAGGGGGTGGGAAATGTAGGTGGAGGAGGGATAAGGGTGATGTATGGGGGGTGGAGGGAATGAGGGTTGTCGGGTTCGTGGGTTGGCAGGAGTGAGGGGGTGTGGGATGTGAGTCCGCGAGTCCGAGAAGGAGGGTTAGTGGGTTATAAAAGATGACTTAAGTATGGGGTGATAAGTGGATGAGAGGGGGTGGGGTAATAAAATAAAACTAAGTCTGGGAAGAGGGGAAATAAGGGACGAGGAAAAGAAGGGGAAGGTGTGTGTGTTGGTAAAGGAGGTGAACCCACAATGGTGTAAGAATAATTTTCATGGGTTTTGAACATAAAAATTGAAGAAAACCAAGGTCTTGGGCCCAAAAATTTAAATGTAATTTCAAAGTAATTGGCTTCGTTCCATATGGAATACGAGCTTTTATCGCTTAAACAAAAGCCTTGATATATTGAACATACAAACTCAGATTTTAGATATGAAAAATGCGTGGTAAAGCTAATACTGAGAGATATATCATGGATTGTAATATTTTAAAAAAAAATATTCTTTTGATATCATTTTTTTTATGAATCCAAGAAAAAAAATATATAAATAACAATTTTTTGATAACAAAACTCTAACAAATCAAACCAAATCAAACTACTAGTGAAATTATTCCTTGAAACTAATAGCCTTTTAGTGATTACAATTATTTTTTTATGAATACTTTCATATATATAAAAAGGATTTGCAATACCCAAAACAAGGGTATATGTTATACCATTCTATTGGCTACATTTAGATTATTTATATAATTATTATATGAAAGGAATCTTATTGTCAAAACATGGGTAATGGGTATATCACTATTATGATTACATCTCTTATTTATGTTAAGGGTTCTAACATTTTATTAAAAATAAAATGTGAACGGAATGTATAAAGATATAAAAAATTATAATCACATGTTTTCAAGATTGTAATGAAAGTTGTTATACCAGGATTCACGTGTGTCATTTAATTTTTACATTTCCTAAATAATCGTCGTTTGATTATTTAATTTAGCACTAATTAAATTAATAATACAATTAATAATAAGTTTTTTTTCTTTATTTTTAATACTTTATTTATTGGTTGTATTTATGCTTCTAAATTTTTGAGTGATTTAAATTTGTAATTGAAATAGTTGTTTTTGGTTTATAGTGTACTTTGTAATTGTATTTATATTAAAAAAGTGATTTGATTGCTTGAATTTTTTCCTCGAAATAATAATAATCAAAATTTTATTAATAAAAACAAAATTATAATCATCATCTACTAAGAAACATGTCTATCAAAACTTTAATAAATAAATCATACTTTAATAAATAAATCATATATTAGATGATGTAACAATTTTCATATGGCTCCTCCATCCCATAAATAAAACATACTCCCAACATTCATAAAAGAAATCAATTAAACACCCTACAAGTCCACTTAGTTCCCATGTGATCCTCAACGATATCGATAGATAGTTATACAAAATAAATTGTTCTCATAAAAGACCATTATATAAAACTAAGCACAAAATAAAAGAAGCCCCTAAAAAGCCTCCTATCATTAACCTTTCAATGTCTTCAACTTTTCCCAAAGTTAGATCAATTCAAGAAACCCTTGAAAGAATGAGCCATGATCATATTCAAATATATGGCCATCTCTCTTAGTCGATATGCTAATCACCTACACCCATATATAAGCAATCTTTATAAAGTCCATTAGCTAGCTCATTTTACTCTCGGTCGACATGGCGAAAAGAAACATGATCAAAAAATGCAACACATGCTTATTTTCCTCATAAATAGATTGTAGTAGATATTTTTGTAATGTGTATTTCCCCCTCATCCATTTAATGACAACCATATATCTTGGTTTTTTATATTCTTTGTAATGAAAGAACAATCAATTGACTGGCCAGTCGAGGTGGATCAACTAACAAATTAATTCGAAGCTCGAAGTGGTCGATGACAAGTCGAAGTTTGAAGTGGTCGACGACAAGTCAAAGGTCATTCGCCAGGAGGTTGACAGAAGGATGTGCGGTAGTCGATTGAAGACCAACTTGAAGTCGACTGAGACTTAATCGACTGAAGCTCGATTGATAGTTGACTATAAAAAAATCCTGATATTTGTGGGATTGCAGCCAATCATCATCATGGATCTATAACCATTTTTGAGCACCATGATTTAGGGTTTTTCCTATTGTAAAGCCTATAAATATGGCATCATGTAATACTATAAAAGGTTAGGATGAATAGTGATCTTCAAGATCATGAAGATGTAAGCCAAATTGGCTGGATATTTTTTCTTGCATCAGAGAAAGAGAGTATGATGATGATTATGTCTTAGGTGTAGACCAAGGTTAGTCATGTAATTCTTTATTCATTTATCAGAGATTGCTAGTTTTCCTAGTTAATGGTTTCCAGGGTAAATATTTGTGTATTGTGTGTCTTTCATTGTTATTTAATTTTGTCTTCTCTTTCCTGGTGGGTTAACATTTCTTTACATGTGGTATCAGATATTTTGGAAGAGCTCATAAAGTGCTTCAATACATCTTGTATCATAACAAGTTTGAGCGGATCTTGGATATGTGCTAAACCCTAGGTCCAGTGGGAGTTTTAAGGCAGTGATCTTAAAGTTGTGCTTAAAATAATGGTAGGCGGTTCAAGAATTGATATTGGTAATTTTAATGGCCAGAATTTTCAGTTGTGGAAGCTTAAAATGGAATGTCTCCTTGTAGATCGAGAACAATGGTCTGACATGGATCCCAAAACATTCTCGACGGGTATGTCGAAGGAAGAGTAGGAGATACTTGACAGGAAGTCAAGGAGTACAATCTGACTATGTCTTGCAGATTCGGTACTATTGAATGTCTTAGGAAAAGACACAACAAAGAAACTGTGAGATATGTTTGGGAACTTGTACCAATTGAAATCCCTAGTAAACAAGTTGTTTATTCAGAAGAATTTGTACCTTCTAAGGATGAGTGATGGGATATCAATAACATAGCACTTGAATGCATTTAATACTGTAATAATTCAGTTATTGTCTGTGGGTATTAAAATCACTAAGGAGGAGAAATGTATAATTTTCTTGTGTTCTTTGCCAAGTTCATGGGATAGTCTAGTTGTGGCTATTGGGAGTAACTCAATTATTACATTAACGCTTGATTATGTGGTTGAATCTTTTCTTTTATAGAAAATGAGGTGGAAGAACATGGAAGGATTGACCAAGGAAACCTTGATGGTGAGAGGTTGACTGATCGACAAAGGAAAAGAAAAATTATTTGGTAGAAATTCGAAGGGTAGATCTAAATCCCTAGGTCAGTCGAAGAGAAGATGTTGGAAATGTGATAAATATGGGCATTATAAAATGGATTGTAAGTCAAAATTGACTGAGAACAATCTGAGATTCGATGAGAAGTTGTCAATTGAAAGAAAGACCTCTTTATAAAAAAGGAGATGTGTATCCAACAACGACTAGTACACAATCAGAGCATGATGTTTGGTTGATTGAATCAAGTGAATATTTTCATATGACACCTCATAGAGGATGGTTATGTGAATATGAGAAATATGAAGGAGTTGATGTATTCTTGGGGGACAACTCGACAACCAAAATTGGTGGACAAGGGTTCGACTGATGCTACATTATGGGAGGAGTATAACCCTTCCAAGTGTGCTACATATTCCATGTTTGGAAATAAATATAATATTTGTCAATAAAATGGGTGATGAAGGTGTGCACACTCTATTTCAGAAGGATTCATGCAAAATGGTTAGGGGGCAATGGTTTTGATGAGAGGAGTTCAAATTGGAACCCTATACAAGTTGTTGGGAATGTCAAATCAACTAGATGAAATAGCACTATTGTTCCTAAGGTTGACTCGAATGTGGATCAATTCTACTCGAATTGATTTGACTTGACTCGATTATCGACTCGACTCAACCGAAATTAAATAAAACTAAGAGTTCTAGGTAGAAGCAATCAATAGTGCAAGATATTTGGTCAATAGGTCTCCTTCATCAATGCTAGTTGACATGACTCCACATGAGGTATGGTTTGGTAAGAAACCTTCTCTCTCACATCTCAAACTTTTTGTTGTGATGCTTGTATGCATGTTCCCAAGGAAATGAGGAACAAGTTGGACAATAAGGCAATCAAATGAATATTCATTGGTTATAAGGATGGAATGAAAGGATATAAAATTTGGGTTACGATGTTAAGGAAAATAGTGTATAGTCGAGATGTGATATTAAAGGAAGTCGTTCCAGGGTTGAAGAATCTCAAAGAGAGAAAGAACTAGAGAAACTGGTGGTTGAGCTAAGGAACAAAGAATTTGATTCAGACAGGTCGATTGAATCAAATGAAGAGGTGGAATCACTGACTCCAGTTATAATGAGGTTTGAACAAGTAAGGAAACTAGATAAAAGATATATTCCACCTTATTTATGTTCTACATTTGTATTATCTTCCATTGATGATGAGCCTAGGTCGATCAGGGAGGCAGTCGACTCTACATAGGGTAAACTCTATAAGGAGACAACGGTTGAAGAAATGGAATCCTTGCTTAAAAATGAGACATGGAATTTTTTTTAATTACCTAATGGACGAAAACCTGTTGGTAGCAAGTGGGTGTTCAAGAAAACATTGAATGCAGCAGGTCAAGTCAAGAAATTCAAATCTCGATTGGTAGAAAAAGGATATTCCCAAGTTGAGGGACTTGAATTTGGTGATATTTTCTCTCTGGTTGAAAAATTAACTTCCATTAGAGTACTAATGTCTTTGGTTGCAACATTTGATCTTGAAATAGAACAAATGGATGAGAATACAATGTTCCTACATGGGGACCTAGAAGAGGAAATCTACATGAAACAGCCTGAAGGATTGTCAATAAAGGAAAGAAATAACTGGTGTGCAAACTGAAGAGATCCCTTTATGGTCTAAATCAATAACCAATGATGTGGTACCAAAAGTTTGACACATACATCCTTAGTTTGGTATTTCTGAGAAGCAAGGCTTATCACTATGTGTATTCCAAGGAAGAAGGTGGTTGTTTCATATATGTAGCTTTGTATGTCGATGACATGTTGTTGATTGGGAAAAACATGGAATAGATAAACGAGGTGAAGATGCAACTATCCTCCAAGTTTGACATGAAGGATCTCGATGCTGCAAACTTCATTCTAGGAATGGAGATTAAGAGAGATCAAATAGTTAGAAACCTTTGGTTAAATCAAAGGAAGTGTATTGAAATAATTTTAAAATTTTTCAACAAGCCAGAATGCAAACCGGTCAAGGTATGTATCCATGTAGGAACAAAACTAATTTTTGAACAATGTCCAAGACACAAGAAGGAGAACATGGCACATTATAACGCCTTGACCGATACGACACAATACAATGTGCGACAAGTAATTTTATTTTATTTTATTGCAATAGGATATTAATGACAATGATATAAGCACATCAACTCTACAATATCACAGTGAATGAATTTCACACAGTACATAAACATAAACAACATAGTATAAAAGCACATCAACAAGCTTGAAGCAATTTACGAACATTACTATGATGATTAATGTAAGCGAATACGCTAAATAACATCATCAATGATCATCGAGGTACCACAACATCATTAAACCGACACGTGTAACATACACTTCCATGGTGAGCGAGAAATAAGATGTCCATGATCATGCACTAGCAAATTTGGGTCATTTTGCGACGTTTTGTCGTTGATATTGCGACAAATCTTTAGTCTCTGAAACGTCGCTTTATGGCACCTAGCATTTTTTACGAACTTGAATTAACGTCACAAGCGCGACGACCCTAGGGACTTCTCACAATTGCGACAAAAAAAGAAATATCGTCGCCAATACGACAATATAGTCAAAATAAGTGAAACCAACAAATCGTCTCAATTGCGATGACAATTTTATTTTTTTATATAGCGAATTCGTTGCAGCAATTTTTATTGTCATCTCACTTGCAACGACAACATTTTTTGTTTTATATAGCGAATTTGTCCCAAGAACGACAACATTTCTTTGTTTATATAGCAAATGCATTGCAACAATTTTATTGTCCTCGCACTTGTGATGACAACATTTTTTTGTTTTCTATAATGAATTCGTCACAGGAACGACAACATTTGTTTGTTTATATAGAAAATACGTCGCAGAGATTTTTCTTGTCGTCGCACATGAGACAACAACATTTTTTTGTTAATATAGCAAATGTGTCGTAGGAACGACAACATTTTTTGTTTATATAGCAAATGTGTCGCAGCAATTTTGTTGTCATCGCACTTGAGACGACAACATTTTTTTTTATATAGAAAATTCGTCGCAGGTATATTATTGTTGTCGAAAGTGAGACGAAAAATATTTATTTAAAATATATATATATATATTAGGTTGCAATATTAATATTAATATTACCATATTAATAACTATAAATATCGCATAACTATATTAAAAAATTGTGTGTTATGCATGCTATGTTTAAAATGGTTGGATGATATGGAGTTCACTATAGTTTAAAATTGCTTAAATATTTCTAACCTACAAGGTTACATATAAAATAAATAATGCAATATAGAAGATGAAATACTCAAAGAAAATGTGTTTAAACTGAAATATGTGCTCAGGTGGTACAACAACTATTTGATAATACTTATTTCAATAGGTCAATGACAATGTATGGCTTTGATGTAAGAGTTTCACATGGTGTATTTTACAAATACAAAACACAATCCTAAGACTCTAACACAACTCTAGTGACCTTCACTCAAATAGTTAAATAGTAACTAGGCCTTCCAAGTCCTTCAATGTATGGTGATGCAACCCACCATAGAAAACACATGAAGGCATGAGAGGCACTATGATTCCACTATAGGGGATAATGAAAGGGGACCAATGGGAAAATAAATTCTCTATCTCCAAGTTCATTCTTAGAACTCATATTCTTCTACAATGTGCCTTAAATGAAGCCATATACCTTCTTTGACTTATCAACCAATCCTTGAATCTATGTAAGAGGTTAGTGCGGAAAGTATTTTCACATAATAATGGGAGCATGGGTTGAGTACAATATTCATGCCAAGGGAAGTGTAAGAGTCCTACATTCTTCTAGTTATAGGTATTGTCATCCCTCATTTCCACCAATGATATCATTGTCATTGACTTTAACATTGTGGGAAGCACTCTAACATTAATTCTCTACATATTTCATGTTTTATTCTCCATTTCCAACTTTTGGCACAGGGGCAGACCCGAGGTTCACTCCAAGAGCGCACCAACAAGCCCAAGCTACTGGCCCTTTCGGTAGCACCTGCGAAGCAGATGCAGTCTCACCCGAAGCAGCTATGAGGGGGTTGCAGGACAGAGATGTCTACAATCAGGGGAATATCAAGTAGATCTAGTAGAACAACAACACAATATGCACCTATCACTTATCAAGCTAGATCTATCTTGCACAGTTATAGATCTGATCTAATACAGCAATGCAAACAACAATATAATGGCAATAGAGATCAAAGCATCAATCGCAAATCCACAACACAAGGTATACGTGGTTCACCCTCTCTCTAGGGCTACATCCACAGAACTGTGCTTATGATTTATTAAGAAAAAGCATATAGTTCTTGTCTGCACTCTCAGCTAGCAGATCCTCTTTCTTCTCTCTCTTTCTCTCCCCTTCCTGCACACCCAGCTATAGGACTTGACCTACGCACACAGCTGAAGATCTTACAATACAATCCTCTCTCTCAACAGAGCTATAACAATGCTCAATGACCAACATAACATGAACAACCCGACCCAGGTCCTCTTGACCTTTATTTATACACTACAATCACTCACCGACAGCCTTAGGCCGAAACCTAGGTGCCAAAACCCTAAATACCAAAACACTAGGTGTCTAAAACCCTAGGTCAACTTGACCCTCTTTTTTTGAGCTTCACCAGCCTGTCTTTCCTTCCTTCCCGCGTGGTGCTCCAAAGCATCCAACGGTGGATTTTCCCACTTTCTGAGTCATTCACAATCCATCTCCCTTGCTGATCTTTCATCCTCGATCTCCTCATCCAACGGATTTCTTTTTCGCACTTCGCTCCATGTTTTCTTCTCTTTTTCTCACTTCGACCCAGTGATAGTCACTGTGTATCCCGTGAAGCTCTCTTTTTACCTTTTCTTCCTTGTACTTTGCTTCCTTCCATAACCAAGGGCCAACAAGCCCCCAACACTCACCTATGACTCACCCCGAGGCACTTTAGATCTGGTTCCTCTATTTTTCTTTGACATGGACTGCGCAGTGCAGCCTTTTCTTTCTGCTTTATGCCTCCTTTCCATCCCTGTGCAGGTTGTCTTTTCTATGTCTAGTACCCATTTTCAACTTCACCTGGTACCTAGACCCTTTTCCTTATGTCTTTACTTAGAGCTGTGAGGCAGCTGGTTCTCATAGTACAATTTCAGCCGACTCCCATTCACCAATCCTTCTTTCCATTCTCCATTCAACGTCTTCAACTGCGCAACTCCTCCTTCTGTGACATAAGCGATCTCATATGGTCCAAGCCAATGTGTTCTAAACTTCCCAGGGTGTTTTGTAAACTTATTGTCATACATCAGCACTAAGTCACCTTGCTTGAATGCCTTCTTCTTGATGTGCCTGTCATGGTAGGCCTTCTCTCTCTCCTTCTGAACATGTTGATGGAACCTGGCAATGAATCTGTCTTCTTCCAATTCAACCAATTGTGCAAGCATTTCGTGAACAACACCAGTATCATCCATGTCTATGAACACAACAATCCTTAATCTTGGTACCAAATATTCCATCGGGACAACAGCTTCAAGACCATAAGCCAATTTGAAAGGGGTCTGCATTGTTAATTCCTTGCAAGTGGTTCTATAGGCCCTTTGTACTGCCAGTACTCTCAATTCCCAGTCAGCCCTGTTCACACTACAAATCTTTGTCAATGTTGTTTCCAAGATCTTGTTGAACACTTCAACTGTACCATTTGCTTATGGATGGTAAGGTGTACTCTTTTGATGGTGGATTGCAAATTATTCAGTCAGGGCTTCAATTGTCTTATTGATGAAGTGTGTACCTTTAGCACTCATAAGGATCTTGGGGCATCCAAATCTGGTTATTGTGTCATCAAATATAAAACACATAGTTGTAGTTGCACTGCAGTCCTTGACTGCTCTGGCTTCGGCCCATCTGGTTAAGTATTCGATCGCAGTGATTATGTACCTCGCTCCTATGCGCTTCCCTGGTGGTTTTATAGGTCCCATGAAGTTAATGGCCCATTTTTCAAATGCTTGTAGGGTCATCTGCGGTGCTAATGGCATTTCATCTCTTCGGGATGATTTTCCAACTCTCTAGCATACATCACATGCTCTGGCATATTCTTTAGCATCTTTGTGTAAGGTAGGCCACCATAGGCCAGCTCGCAGAACCTTCTATGCAGTTTCTTTCCCTGCATAGTGTCCTCCTGTGATGCCCTCATGACCTTCTATGAGGATCAATGGTCGCTCTCTCTCCATAACACACCTTCTTAGTATCTCATCAAGTCCCATTTTGCATATATGACCAGCAATCAGTGAAAATTCTGCAGTGCACACCACTATTTGCTTCTTCTGAGGAATTGTATACTCACTTGGAGCCATTCCTGTTGATAGGAACTGGACTATGTCTGCGAAGTGGTCATCAATCTTTCTAATGGCGAGCAGTTGTGCATCCGTAAGTGTGTCCTCTAAGATGGTGGGTTCTTCGCCATGTTCCAACCTTGACAAGTGGTCAGGGCCCTTGTTCATTCTTCCTGGTTTAACTATGATTTAAAAGTCATATTCTTGAAATAGCAGGAGCCATCTACAAATTCACCCCCCCAACATTGGCTTGTTGACTAGAATGGGCGCAGTGACCATGTTTTGTTTCAGTGTGTCGAAGCTCTGTTGGCATTCATCTGTCTAACCAAAATGATAGTCCTTCTTCAACAGCTTCTCCATCGGTGTTGTGATTTGGACATAGCCTTTAATAAATTTCATGTAATAGCCAGTATGTCCTAGCATAGTGTGCAGTTGTTTGACTGAAGTAGGTGGTGGCAAATCAACTATAATTGCAATCTTTGATGGATCAACCAGCAATCCTTGATTGCATACAATATGGCCTAATAGTACTCCAAATGGTGAGAAGAAGATGCACTTCTTCATATTTAAAGCAATTTGACACTGCCTACATTTATCCAACATTAGCCTTAGACATTCAATATGGCTTTTCAACAAACTAAACACAGTCCAGTCATCAAAATATGCTTCTAAAAATTTATGCATAAATTCTTTGAACGCTTCGACCACCACCCTGGAAAACATGGTTGGGGCATTCTTCAGTCCAAATGACATTATTGTATATTGGTAGGATCCCCATTCGATGGAAAATGTGGTCTTGTGGTGGTCCTCCTTGGCAATCCGGATATGATGGTATCCTGAAAAACCATCTGTAAAAGAATATACCTCCTGGCCTCCCACATTGTCTAATACTTCATCAGTGAATGGTGTAGGGAAGGGGTCATGCAGACAGGCATCATTCAACTTCCTGAGGTCCACACATATCTTGATCTCACCTTGTGTCTTCTTGTCTTATACTACCATAGGGTTGATCCACTCCGACTCTTTGACAGGTTCAATAATCCCTGCTTCCAGCATTCTGTCGATTTCAATCCTTACTTTTTCCTTGCATTTCAAGTTCAACTTGTAGGGTCTTTTCTTGAATGGCTTCACATATGGTTTCAAAGGAATTCTCATATCTCCCATAGGTCCTTTGATTCCCTTCATATCAGTGAACTTGGTCGGGAACAAGTCCTGATATTCGTGCAACAACTCTGTAATCTTGTCAATGGTAGCAACATCCCAGTAATCTCTGACATTGGCAAGCTTTGGTGTCTCCTATGTTCCAATGTTGACCTTTTTTATCTTGATTGGCTAACCAATAAATGGTAGTTCCACTCCTGGTCCTTCCACATCTCTTTGGCCTTCTGTCTCAGTGATTTTTACCTTTCTGGGATCATCATCATCGTCGGCATTGATGTTGTAACATCCTTGCAATCTTTGGAATGGTGCAGTCCATTCGTCCTCTTCTTGTTCCATAGGGAGGCTAGATGCCTCTTCGAATACCCTCTGTCTCACAATCTGTAATGGTCTACTGAAGGAAATTCACTTCCAAACAAAAAGATGGTTACAAAATTTTGAATCATACCTTCCCAATCTGCAGTGATGAGGCACAGCTCCGCTTGAAGGTACCAGTTGATAGGAATCGTTTCCAACATGTTAATGAATTGGTGCACCCATTTTTCTCAAGGGATGTCACTCCAGGCCTCTTTGCAGCTTCACACATGATCCTTTGGGCAACCTCGACCTGTGTACCTCACTTCGCAGCTTACTGCTTGTGCTGAGAACCACGTTGTCATCAAAGTTCGACATTGTGTCCAATATTTGATGTTTCTTTTGTGCGTCCCCCACCATCTTGCTGGTGTGGCTTTCATGGCCTCATCTATTTCCAACAGCCTCTGTTTTGCTGGTATACTTGTCTCAAACTCTGATAAGAAGTTTTCTAAAGGGTTCATCCCATCAATTGTGGGTAAGTTACTCATTGTTGTGCCGATCCAACGAACCTCTCTGGTTTGTCTAGCACATCTCCTGGTAGAGACTTCATACATCTGGTTCTACCAGTTCTCCAATGCTTCTTCTGATTCTGATGAACATGCGTTGTCACTTCGCCAGCTCAAATTCCCATCGGCTGTAGGATTGATATAATCCTGTTGTCTGGCTATTAGTTGGTAGATGTTTTCCAATTCATATGTGTGGCCTTCTTCTCTGACAGGCTCTGTGTATCTAGGACCCTCATTTGGATCTAAAGGTGCAATGACCCTAAGGCCAACTCTTTCAAATGTCATACACCTCTTCTTTAGATCAAAAATAGTAGAATTGTTGAAGGCCCAATCGATTCCTAATAATTCAAGGTAAGGGCAGTTGTCATCGACAATTTCAATTACCTCAAAATCTGCAAAGGTTCTAACTCTGTCGATGTCCACAGGGACATGTTCCAACCATCCAAATGGGCTAACAGCGTGCTGATTAGCCATGCGAATTCTGATAGGGGAATAGATCAGCTTCAGTTTTCCCATTAGTGCCCAGGTTTGCTTCGTCATGACATTGACCTTCGACCCCAAGTCGAGGACCACATAGTCTATATCATATTCTCCTATCTGAGCATTCAAGTGTAATTCTTTATTTGTCCTTATCTTCTTACCAATCTGGTGTATTGCCCTATTCAGTAAGGGGTCTATATTTTCTAGATCATACTATTTAACAAGGTTTTGTAGTTCTTGTATATCTTTCCCATTTTTAAGCAGTTCTATAAACATATATAAGAAACTAACAAGTTTACTTACCTCTTTTCCTTCTCTGGACGAATCAGACTGATCAAATGCATGAGGCATTCCATATTCTCTTATTTCTAGTTTTGTTTTTGAAGAAGACCCTTGATCTGCTTTGAATTATTGCCTGGCCTCTTCAAATATTTTTCTTTCTTTCTTCGCATCAAAAGCTCGAGTCCTCTCTGTAGCTTTCCTGATACCTGAGTTTTCTGCAATCTTTTCCTAGGACATTCTATCCTCTCCTGTAGCAGTGCCTCCTTGAGTAATAACAGTGACTCTAGGATCTTCTCCGCGAGGTTCAACATATATCAGTTGTACTTGTGTGTTCTGTTGAGGTCCTCGTCTTTCCTGAATCTTCGTTAGCAATACAAGGCAGTCCTCAATGACATGCTCGAAGGAATTGCAATAACTACAAGGGGTACAAGGGTTCTGATAGTCCCTTGCTATATGTCCTGGCTACACATAGTTATAATAGATTATTTGTCCTCAGCCTCGGCCCATACCTCCTCCTCCTCCTCATCCTCTGAATCCACCGCAAGGATTGAAATGTCCTCTTCCCGGGGAGTTATATTGTGCATTGTTTCCTTCTTGATGTACTTCACCTTGGATCTTATATATGTCTCTTGATCTTTCATGCATCAGGTTAAAGGCCCTACAATCTCTATCATCGTGCCCTACGGACTTATAGAATGTGTAGTACAAGTTTGTGGATGTATGAACATATTTCTGCATATATTATCACTCACTAGGGTGATGTTGGGTTCTGCATACTTCGCACTAGGGCATATTAACTTGCTTCAAGGGGCTCAGCGTTCCTAAGGCCAAATATTCATGAAATAGGGGACAGTGTTCTTTATCATGACCTTTGGATCTACATCTTACACACCAGATATCTTCTCTTTTTTCCTTTCCCTTGTCCTTCTTCATGTCCTCGACCTGTAGAGATAAACTAGTCAGCTGGCTCAAGATCTAGATCATGCCTGAGCTAGATTCTCCCATAGGTGTTGATTAAAGCTTCATGGTGATCTCCAAAGCTTCCGCCTACGAAGAAATCTTCTGTTGCATCAGAGGAACTCTAATATGTGGTAAAAGAGCAGCGATGAACCATTCTTTGTTCTGCTCATCTGGGATCTTAAAATTCAATTGGCCTATTAGGGTCTTGAACCTCTTATAGAACTCCCAAATAGGTTCGTCTACCTTCCGTTTGATCTCCTTCAGCTCAGTAATACACTGTGACTCCAACTTGGGTTTTTTAAACTCCGAAATCAGTGCGTTCTTGATCTCATTTAGTGGCTTAGGCTGTGCAAGTCCTTGGACAATCTTCATGTACCCGCTCAATGCGTGATCCCTCAGTGTAGTGATAAATTGGTTTCTTTTAACAGCTTCGTCAGTGATGTTTTTGATGTTCCATATGGCCTCGCACAGGAACCAGTGTTGATCAGGATATTTAGATCCATCTCCTCTAAAGATAGGGAGCCTCATCTCATCTGCCATGAAGTTGCCTAGGTTTCCTGTCTGAGTAGATGTTGAACTACTAGTAATAGTACTCTGCGGGCTTTGGTGATTCAAGATACTCTGATGACTTAAGTTTTTTGAAACAACAGGAGGATTGATATTACTTACTTCAGTGGCCTGTGTAGTTCCTGAGGTTTCTGACTCGTTTCGGCAAACTTCTTCAACTGCTTCTTCCTCTACTCTGGGGGTTTCTGAGTGCTCTTTGTCTATCAGATCTGCCTTTTCTCCATTGTAGAAACCTTCTTCCTCATAGTTTTTCTTAAACAGGTTCTCAAGGTGAACTCCTCTAAATACTCTTCCACTCTGTGTATGTTCATCTTCTGTGTCGTTGTCGTTGTCTGAATTTCTGAACATTAGCCTTTTTAGATCCAACCAGTTTACTGTATCTTTAATATGTGGTTTTCATGCAAGAGAATCTTGATTTTTAACTTCAAAAAATGCAAAATTTTCCCTTGAGGTCCCTTGAAAAAGTATCTCTCGACCTGCTATATGATTTTGTTTTTTCAACAGAAAATTCGGTGATATACCCTCCAATGGTACTATCAAACCAGTGATCTACAGCTCAGGATACAGCATTATCAACTCTCTTGACCTTCTGGATCAGTGTCGACATCCAAACCACAAGAAGTCTACATCTGATCTCGAACTATGTGTCAGCTAACCTAGCCAGCCACTCATGTAGCTCCTGATGGATTCCTCCAAAGAAGATCTCATGAATGTCAGTGAAGATGTATCTTTGTAGCCAATCTTCAGTACTCAGCTTAGGGTTCTTGTTCTGGGCTTCAACAAAGTCCCTCTCTTGATCTTCTATCCACTTTTGAATCTCTGTCTTTGATGGGAACCACCTTGACATTTCCTAAAGAAGTTTCCTCTCCCAGCAATGGAACCATTTGTTGGCACAGGGGAAGACCCGAGGTTCACTCCAAGAGCACACCAACAAGCCCAAGCTACTGGCCCTTTCGGCAGCACCTGCGAAGCAGATGCAGTCTCACCCGAAGCAGCTATGAGGGGGTTGCAAGACAGAGATGTCTACAACCAGGGGAATATCAAGTGGATCTAGTAGAACAACAACACAATATGCACCTATCACTTATCAAGCTAGATCTATCATGCATAGTTATAGATTTGATCTAATACAGCAATGCAAACAACAAGATAATAGCAACAAAGATCAAAGAATCAATCACACATCCACAACACAAGGTATATGTGGTTCACCCTCTCTCTAGGGCTACGTCCACAGAACTGTGATTATGATTTTTTAAGGAAAAGCATACAGTTCTTATCTGCACTCTCAGCTAGCAGATCTTCTTTCTTCTCTCTCTTTCTCTCCCCTTCCTTTGCACCCAACTGCAGGACTTGACCTTCGCACACAGCTGAAGATCTTACAATACAATCCTCTCTCTCAATAAATCTATAACAATGCTCAATGACCAACATAGCATGAACAACCCAACCCAGGTCCTCTTGACCTTTATTTATACATTACAATCACTCATCGATATCCTTAGGTTGAAACCTAGGTGCCAAAACCCTAGGTGTCTAAAACCCTAGGTCAACTTGACCCTCTTTTTTCGGGCTTCGCCAGCCTGTCTTTCCTTCCTTCCCGCGTGATGCTCCAAAGCATCCAATGGTGGCTTTTCCCACTTTCTGAGTTGTTCTCTATCCATCTCCCTTGTTGATCTGTCATCCTCAATCTCCTCATCCAACAACTTTCTTTTCTGCACTTCGCTCCATCTTTTCTTCTCTTTTGCTCACTTCAACCCAGTGATAGTCACTGTGTATCCCACGAAGCTCACTTTTTACCTTTTCCTCCTTGTACTTCGCTTCCTTCCTTAACCAAGGACCAACACCAACCCATACCAATTTGGAAATTAACCAAAATCAACATCAAGAAGAGGAAAATTGTAGAATTTGGATAAAATATAGTGGTTGTAGGTGAGCATATAGGATAGGGAAGATAACAATTCATCATTCACTATCCATTATATACTCTTTATATCCTTGAGAGACAAATATAGTTCTTTT
>JZKD02S0849737.1:84615-101713 GCA_000966675.3 Picea glauca | reverse complement strand
TCCTAACTACAAATGCATACTAATGCATACTAAAGAAACACACTTTTACCTAACGACATATTAGACCAAGTATATCTTAACTAACTCCTAAGTGTCTAAATATCCTAACATCCATCTCCTCCGTGTCTTTAACTGATATGCTACAATTGTATCTTGAGTATAATGTAGTCTCAAGTTGAGTATCACCTTATGTGTCAGCTGCAATGGTTCCCTTTTATTCAACTAACATCGATGAAATTATCTCTTCTATAGTTTGAGAATATATGATGGTGATCACTAAATCCATCTTTGTCAACAACAGTCCCTAGGTATTCACACTCACACAAAATTTGTGGCTCTTAGATTGTTGAAGTCGCGGGAGTGAAAACCTTGTCAAACTTGGATTTTAAAGGCTTTTGACTCTTGATACAGCTTCAGAATCTTGGGCTCTTCCCTACTCTAGTACCTTATTACAAAATAATCTAGATCACAAAATGATGAAGGATAGGTAGGGTTGAGTTACATAATTGATGTAACTCACCCACCCTTCTCAAGGAGCTTCTATAGTGTAAAGCCTCTAAATTTTTGTTTTTGTTCTCCCGCGTGTACAAGCACCAGGCATAAGCCTCCTCCATGTGACCACTACCCGTGACCACAAGCCTAACAAAAAGGCGCTTTGTGACTTCTATCGTCAGGTATTCACATACGAGCCAACCTTGACTCACCCGACTCCCGAACTCCCGAACTAAGAGCCTAGCCCAGTGCTATCTTTGTTCCTTAACCTCCATCCATGTGACCCCTCATTATGACTCGGGGCCCAACCCTCAAGAGATTCGGGACTTTGTGTATCATGAAGGTGGAAGTTAGTCCATCTCCTTTCCTCGAAATCCCAAAATCCGAACTCCCGGCGTCATATCAACGGTCCACAATCTCCGGCGACCCAACGGCTTAGATCAACTCTTCACGAATCAGGACTTCATGTTTCACAAGGTTGGAGGTCTGTTCACCTTCCTTCTCCCAATCCCTGATATCTCCTTGGAAAATCAACGGTCCACGCCCTCCCTTTGATTGACGGCAACGATCAAATCACGAACTCGGACTTCACGAGTTCTCACGACTCCTATCTCTGACTTCCCAAGTTGCGAGTCAACGAAATGTTGGTCTCTCGCCACGTGTCCCTTCTCGACAGATAGCTAGGATTGTTGCGGCTCCCAGCTCCTTGCAAATCCTCTGAGGTCTGAATCCTCGAATTCTCAGATTTGCTGCCACCTGTCCTCTGACGATGGATAGTTCTGATTAACTCTGGAACTTCAGGACTTCACAAAAGTCTGCTCCTCTATGCACTTTCAAAGGGTTAGACCTCGTTCACTTTCTTCTGGTTCTCACGGCTATAGTCCTCCACATATAGATCCGATGAACGGGATTTGTTCTCTCCCTGTGCATGAACTCTGAACTCTCAGATCCAATGGTCGAGGTGGGTCCCAAGGGATCCATAGATCAATGGCCCACGTTACTTCGCGACTTCATGTTTCAGGGGTTTTGGTCGGACCAACCTATGATATTCCCAATACGTGAACTCCAAACTCGTGGATCCAAGGGGCTAGAGGGGTTAACTTTTGTTCTCTTTCTCATAGCCAATGGCCATGACAACCCTTGGCTCCTTCTGGATGGATCTCGTTCGTCCATCCCTCAGACAAGGAAAACCTTTCCCTTTCGGTATTTTCATATCATTATTTTGCTGAGTTCTCATCCCGAATGGGTTAGGGACTTCAGTCTGGAAATTCACACGGAAAGGGGGGTTAGCGGAAAGTATTCTCTTCAGACGGATGGTTTCAAATCTACACGATCTTTCCTATTTCGACCATTTTACGACTTACACCCGGGAAGCCATCCAGAGTGAAGCTGGGCATATAGTTTATCAATGGGAAGTGTGAGTTCCCAAGGAGATGGAAGCATACGCATAACATATCAATTTCACACAGAGATGTTCATACATGCATATATATATATATATATAAACCAAGAAATCATTCATCATTCTAACTCAACAATTAAAGCCGAGAAAAGACTTATCAGAATCAAACAATGTGAAGCGACAACTGGAAGGGGTGTCCGTTTCCACCCAACCGTAGGCTCAGCCACTCCAAACGGATTTACCACTAGCCACCCCCGAGCTATACCACAATGCTCTGCAACACAACCTTTTCTTCTCGCTCAACCACAATAGAGACAGATGTTACTATCCTCTTCCCGCAGGATCCTAGCAATGGTTTACACGATGCCAAGCAAGGAGGACTAGCCTCGTTTATCAGCTTGTATCATAACCTTCTCTGCCATTTCCTATGTCCAGAATGCTTAGTTTTCCATTCTTCCTTGAATCCCCGAGATTCATTTCACGTCTCTGCACTCTTTGCAGGCATGTTCTTTCCTCCTTCTGCCCACCACACCTTCCTTCCTTGCCTCTTTCAACAGGGTCGCGTGTGGCCTGAATTCCCAGTCAGAGGTCAAGTTTGGAATCTTTACGAATGATTTCTTACACACCCCATCCCTCATTATCTCTTGAAGAGGTCTTCCCACCCACCAACTTGACTATAATTCATTTCTAGGTCAGAGGATGGTTCTGGTCCTGAGCAATTAAATTCAGTAAGCACTAGTTTGGTGAAGGTTAACGCAACCATTCCTGGTCCCCTTCACCCTTTCTTCGTATAATATTTGCGGTATTTATAAGTACACCCCCCCTTACATTAGTCATGCAACACGTGTCCATTTTATTAGTAAATATTTGGGTTCACATTTGTTTACCTTTCAAACAAAGGTCCATCGAATCAATATTCACACATATAAAGTTTTCCATAGTCTTTTGGCCATTTATAGTTATATTTACAAACTGGGGAAAACAGGGTGTAACAATTCCCTCCCCCTTAAAGGAACATCGTCCTCGATGTTCTATCTATTAACATGTCCTGTATGTACATAAGTGAACAAAAATGGGTATGCATGTCTCATGGCATCCTCCATTTCCCATGTGGCCACATCTGGGCCAAAGTGTTTCCACTGCACCTTGACCTGTGAAATGGTTCAATTCCTGAGTGGGGTCTCCTTCCTGTCTAGTATGCATTGAGGTTCTGGTAGGAACTCTCCCTCTAGTTCCACCTGGATCACAGACCAGTCAATTATATGATTAGAATCATGTACATATTTCTTCAGCAATGAAACATGGAAAACATTATGTGCTTTTATTGTGGGAGGAAGTGCTAGCCTATAGGCTACAGGTCCCACTCTATCTAAAAATTCAAAAGGTCCACAATACCGAGGTGCCAACTTGGCACAAGATCCCATCCTCAAGGAACTCTTCCTGGGCCTAACTCTGAGATAGATGTGGTCTCCCGTCTTGAATTCTCTAGGGGTTCTCTTTCTGTCGGCATAAATTTTTTGTCTATTCTGAGTGATTTTCTAATTTTGCTTTAGTTGAATCACTTGTTGTTCCATTTCTTTCAACATGTCAGGTCCAATCATAATTCTATTCACGGGATTACTCCAACTAACTGGAGTGTTGCACAACCTACCATAGAGGACTTCGAAAGGGATCATCTTTAGTGATTCTTGGTAGCCATTGTTGTAGGCAAATTCCACCAGTGGCAGGTAATCTTCTCACCTTTTAGGTTGATGCATTACATGCATCCTTAACATGTCTTATAATATTTGGTTCACTATTTCTGTATGTCCATCAGTTTGAGGATGATAGGTTGTGCTAAACAATAATTTGGTCTCCAAGCCAGCCATAAAGGATTTCCAAAAGTTTGAAGTAAATTGTGTGTCTCTATCAGACACGATCTCTTTAGGCTTGCCATGTAGTCTGAATATCTCCTTCATGAATATGTTGGCAATATCTATTGCCTTGCAAGTCGATTTGACGGGAATAAAATGAGCGGACTTGCTCAATTTATCCACCACTACCATGATGGTGTCATTTTGCCTGCCCGATGTTGGTAATCTGGTGATGAAGTCCATGGAGATGGTCTCCCATTTCCATTTCGAGATTGGTAGAGGTTGTAATAATCTTGTTGGGTGTCGGTGTTCTACTTTAACTTGTTGGCATTCTAGACATTTAGCTAAATACTCAGCTATGTCTTTCTTCAATCCAGGCCAATAGGATTGTTTCCTGGTGATCGTGACCATCTTCTGATAGCCCGGATGGCCAGTGTATGGTCTCTTGTGCAATTTGTCCATTATGAACCTCTTCAATTCATCGCAACTTGGAATATATAGCCCGTTTTGGTAAGTCAGAAAACCTCCATCTAGCATATGGTAGCCTTCATACTTTATCCATATGGGTTCTTGCTCCAGGTACGAGGTCACGGTCTCGAAGAATGCGTCTATTTCTTGTGCATTCCTGACTCTTTCCCTGACATTCATCTCGTAGGTGTTCACGGCTGCCAAGTAAATTGTTTTCATACTTCTGCTAAGGGCATCGACAACCTTATTTTCCTTTCCTTTGATATGTTTGATTTCGAAATCAAACTCGCTAAGGAGGCCATCCACCTAGCTTGTATTGCATTAAGTTTTGGTTGGTCAAACAGGTGCCACAATCCACAGTGGTCTATCATAAGTACAAATTTCCTACCCAGGAGGTAATGCCTCCACATTTTCGAAGTGTGCACTATGGCGGCCAACTCTAGATCATGGGTCACATAGTTGACTTCATGTTCATTCAATTTTCAAGATTCATAGCAAACTACGCTTCCTTCTTGCATAAGGACTCCTTCGAGTCCTTCCTTCCAGGCATCTGTGCACACGAGGAAGTCATTATCAGGATCGACGATCTTCAGCACGGGCGCATGGGTTAGAAGGTGTTTTAGTGAATAAAACCTTTCTTCACATTCCGGTGTCTAAATGAATTTAACCCCCTTCCTCTAGAGGGCAGTGATTGGACAACCAATCTTGGAAAACCCTTTTATAAACCTCCTATAGTATCCTGCTAAACCCATAAAGGATTTGATATCTTAAACATCCTTTGGGGTAGGCCATTCCATGATGGATTTGATCTTGTCAAGGTCTACTGCTACCCCTTCTTCAGATATGACATGGCCCAAGTAATGCATTTTCTTCTGGAAAAAGTCACACTTACTAAATTTGGCATAGAGTTGATGCTCTCTTAGTACTTGAAGTACAAGTCTCAGATGTTCCTCATGTTCCTCTCTATTCTTGGAGTAGATTAAGATATTGTCAATAAAAACCAATACAAACTTGTCTAGGAATTTGTTGATTACATTGTTCATCAAGCACATAAAGGTGGCAGGGGCATTGGTTAATCCAAAAGGTACTACCACAAATTCGTAGTGACCATATCTTGTCCTGAAGGCGGTTTTGTGGATGTCTTCATCTTTGATTTGGACTTGATGGTATCCAGATCTCAAGTCAATCTTTGAGAAAATCGTAGCATCCCCTAATTGATCGAACAAGTCATCAATTCTGGGTAAGGCGTATTTGTTCTTTATGGTTACCTTATTGAGTTGTCTATAATCTATGCACAGTCGGAATGTGCCATATTTTTTCTTCACAAACAGGATTGGTGCTCCCCATGGAGACACGCTAGGCAGGATGTAGCCTTTGTCCATCATTTCCTTTAGTTGTAGTTTGAGTTCAACTAGCTCGGGTGTACTCATCCTATAGGGGATCCTAGATACTAGTACAGCTCTAGGTGCAAGTTCTATTGAGAAGTTAATGTCCCTTATCGAAGGTAGACCCGATACCTCTTCTAGAAACACATCTCTATACTCTCTTAGTATGGGGTGGTCTTCTAGGCTTGGTCTGTCATCCTCAACAGATTCCAACACCTATATTGCATATAGAGGACATCCCTTTCTATAATACTTTTTCATTTGAAGGGTTGATATTCATCTCACTGAGACAGGCTTTTGAATCCATTGGAGGGTTATCTTTCTCCCTTCTTCATTTACACATTCTAAGGTTTTTTGGTAACAATCCAGCTTAGTTTTATATGTAGCTAGCCAGTCCATACCAATTAGCAGGTCGTACGATCCTAGGGGAAGTATGTTAAGGTTAGCTTGGGTAGGTAATCCATCCACAGTGAATTGGAAAGCTGGTACGACCTCCGCTATTTTTCTTTTGGTGCCAATGGATAACTGTACCAACCATGGCTTAGTATGTTTATGTGGCTGTAATTTACACTTATCAACAGCTTGAGGGGCCACATAACTCAAATTTAAACCAGGGTCAATTAAAATAGATATTAGGTGGTTGGCAATCATACCTTCCATCTCCACCACTGAATCTTGGTGGTTGGCTTGTTTATTATCCATAGCTGCATAAACTCATGGCATACTCCTGGCAATGTCATTGATGGTGGTAGCTTCTTGGACGTTGTAAATTATCCTATTGTTATGTTGTCTGTGAAAACAGTCCCTCAGTAGATGTTCTTCTCCACAACCCCAACATTTCAAGGATTCTTTCTTTGGGCTATCAGTCTTTCCTTGGATTGATCCAAAAGGTTTATTTTCTCTCTGGGAGGGGAAATTCTGTTGGCGTACACTTCGGGTAGGAAAGCTCATCCTTGAATCCTTCTTATAATTTTTAAATCTTAGGGGTTTAAACCCCTTTTTCTAGAACCCCGAAAGATTCTTCTGCTTCCAGCCTTCGTGAGGTTCTTTCTGAAGCCCAAGTTGTTCATAACAATATCTTGCCTTTCGGATAGTGTCTTCTAGGGTCTTTGGCTCATCAAACTCAATTATGTTCTGATAGTCCTTAGGTAGCCCACTGATAAATCACTGCACCTTTGCCTTTTCCACTTTTATATAGGGTACATACCTCAACAACTCAAGGAATCTACTGACATATTCCTCTATGGTGAGTTGCCCCAGCTTGAGTTCATAGAACTCTTTAGTCTTCTTGTCGAAATATTTTTCCGACATATACTTCTTCCTGAAGTATTTCTCAAACCGCTACCAAGATAGGTCCTCTTCATGAATCCCTTTCACATTCTTAAGGTCTTCCCACCAAATGGAAGCCTTTCCATTCATGTTGAAAGTGGCTACTCGGGCCTTCAAGTTTTCAAAGAAGTCATGGACTCTGAAATACTTTTTTAGTCCAAGCAACCAGGCCTCTGCCTCCTCTCCTTTCTTAATCTCACCGTTGAAAAATGGTGGTTTAGCCTTCCTGAATTCTTCGAGATTATGACTTTTGGAATGCTTTTGTTTCTTTCGTTTTCTTTGAGAATGTGAACTGATTCTACTACTAGAATATCCCTCTGAGTCGCCAGTTTCCTTTCCAGAGGATTCGTCTGACGCTTGTCCCCTGTCTCCAGGTTGGACCTTTCTCGAGGTACTCCTCCCAGTGCGACCACTTAAAGGGCCACGTTTTTGTATCTCAGGTGGACTTCGACTTCTCTTTTTCTGTCGCCAGTCCACATGACTGGTGTCAGGTCCATGCTGCAGTTGTCTTTGTATGTCGGATAAACTCTGCAGCAAAACTGCATTAATTTTCATTTGCTTCTCTTTCTCTTTTATCAATCTCTCATTGTTGGCCTTACAGCTCTGTAATTCAACCATGAGACTCCTCACAGTCTCGGCCATATCTGGAGGGGTCTCTACCGCCCTCCTCTCGTCAGACTCTTCATCTCTATTGTGGGAGCCATCCCCCACTTCGTGGTGCATCACCATTCTATATGATTGCAATTTCCCGCGGTTGATCGACCACTTGACAGAATCAGACAAAAACTTGTTGTTAGCTAACACTATATTAGTTCATAACCAATGCATAATTCACAATTCTTAAATACATACACACACAACAGTAAGTTGTCATTCTTTTCTATAACAAGGGCTTAACCAGACTTTTTAGGGAGGGAGTAAGGTAGGATATCGCCCTTTAAACCCCTTAATGTGGTCTTTACGCAACTCATCCATGAGCCCAAATAGGCCAAGTGCTGTAACCATGCTCTGATACCAATTTGTAACACACCCACCCTTCTCAAGGAGCTTCTATAGTGTAAAGCCTCTAAATTTTTGTTTTTGTTCTTCCGTGAACAAGCACCAGGTGCAAGCCTCCTCCATGTGACCATTACCCGTGACCACAATCCTAACAAAAAGGCGCTTTGTGACTTCTGTCGTCGGGTATTCAAATATGAGCCAACCTTGACTCACCCGATTCCCGAACTCTTGAACTAAGAGCCTAGCCTAGCGCTATGTTCGTTCCTTAACCTCCATCCATGTGACCCCTCGTTATGACTCAGGGCCCAACCCTCAAGCGCTTCGGGATTTCGTGTATCATGAAGGTGGAAGTTAGTCCATCTCCTTTCCTCGGAATCCCGAAATCTGAACTCCCGACATTATATCAATGGTCCACAATCTCCCGCGACCCAATGGATTAGATCAACTCTTCGCGGATCAGGACTTTGTGTTTCGTGAAGTTGGAGGGTCGTTCACCTTCCTTCTCCCGGTCCCCAATATCTCCTTAGACAATCAACGTTCCATGCCCTCCCTTTGATTGAAGGTTGCGATCAAATCGCGAACTCGGACTTCACGAGTTCTCACGACTCCTATCTCTAAATTCCCAAGTTGCGAGTCAGCGAAATGTTGGTCTCTCGCCACGTGTCCCTTCTCGACGGATGGCTAGGATTGCTGCGACTCCCAACTCCTTGCAACTCTTCCGAGGTCTGAATCCTCGAACTCACGGATCTGTTGCCACTTGTCCCCTGACGATGGACGGTTCTGATTAACTCTTGAACTTCGGGACTTCACAAAAGTCTGCTCCCCTATGCACTTTCAAAAGGTTAGACCTTGTGCACTTTCCTCTGGATCTCACGGCTATAGTCCTCCGCATATAGATTCAACGAACGAGATCTGTTCTCTCCTTGTGCACGAACTCCGAACTCATAGATCCAACGGTCGAGGTGGGTCCCAAGGGATGCATAAATCAATGGCCCACGTTACTTCATGACTTCATATTTTAGGGGTTTTGGTCGCACCAACCCATAATCTTCCCGATACACGAACTCCGAACCCGTGGATCCGAGGGGCTAGAGGGGTTAACTCCCGCACTCTTTCTTGCAGCTAATGGCCATGACAACCCTTGGATCCTTCCGGATGGATCTCGTCCGTCCATCCCTCTGACAAGGAAAACCTTTCTCTTTCGGTGTTTTCATATCACTATTTTCCTGAGTTCACACCTCGAACGGGTTAGGGACTTGGGTCTAGAAATTCACACGACAAGGGGGGTCAACAAAAAGTATTCTCTTCAGACGGATGGTTTCAAATCTACACGATCTTTCCTATCTCGACCATTTTATGACTTACGCCTGGGAAGCCCTCCGGAGTGAAGTTGGGCATATAGTTTATTAGTGGGAAGTGTGAGTTCCCAAGGAGGTGGAAGCATACGCATAACATAGCCATTTCACACAGAGATGTTCATATATATATATATATATATATATATATATATATATATATATAGATGTGTAAAAACCAAGAAATCATTCATCATTATAACTCAACAATTAAATCCAAGAAAAGACTTATCAAAATCAGACAATGTGAAACGACTACTGGAAGGGGTGCTCGTTTCCACCCAACTGTAGGCTCAGTCACTCCAAACGGATTTAATGCTAGCCACCCCCGAGCTAAACTACGATGCTCTGCAACGCAACTTTTTCTTCTCGCTCAGCCACAATAGGGACAGAGGTTACTCTCCTCTTCCCGCAGGATCCTAGCAGTGTTTTACACAATGCCAAGCAAGGAGGACTAGCCTCGTTTATCAGCTTGTATCATAACCTTCTCTGCCATTTCCTGTGTCCAGAACGCTTAGTTTTCCATTCTTCCTTGATCCCCAAGATTCATTTCACGTCTCTGCACTCTTTGCAGGCGCATTCTTTCCCCCTTCTGCCCACCACACCTTCCCTCCTCGCCTCTTTTAGCAGGGTCGTGTGTGGCCTGAATTCCCAGTCAAAGGTCAAGTCTGGAAGCCTTACGGATGAGTTCTTACACACCCCATCCCTCATTAACTCTTGAGGAGGTCTTCCCACCCACCAGCCTGACTGTAATTCATTTCTCGGTCAGAGGACGGTTCTGGTCCTGAGCAATTAAATCCAGTAAGCACTGGTTTGGTGAAGGTTAATGCAACCATTCTTGGTCCCCTTCACCCTTTCTTCATATAGCATTCATGGTCTTTCTAAGTACACCCCCCCTTCCATTATTCATGCAACACTTGTCCATTTTCTTAGTAAATAATTGGGTTCACATTCGTTTACCTTTCAAGCAAAGGTCCATCAAATCAATAATCACACATATAAAGTTTGCCATAGTGTTTTGGCCATTTATAGTTATATTTACAAATTGGGGGAAACAGGGTGTCACAATTGATCTCAAAGAAAGATACTCACAATAACACAATATGATATTATCAATGAATAATTGATGCATTTATTTCAAATGAGTTTACCTCCTTATATATAATTGTTCACTAAACAAATTATTTCCACTAATAAATGTGGGATAGACTGCTTTACACAAAAAGTGAATATTAACATATTATAAAGTCATAAAGTGGCTTTATTACATAGTAAGCATTACATCCTAACAACATTTTAGTTTTAATAGAATGAAACCCTTCTTGAGCCACATCAATAGATTCATGAATTTTCCTATCCGATAGAAAGCCAAACTATTCATTAGATTTGGAATTAGAAAGCAATGACTTAACTCTCATGGCTATAATATTTTCCATGAATTTAAATGCAATTACATAAAGAATTAGGCCTAAATTCCTTAAATGTGGAGTGCTCATCTGTTTTAGGAATCAAGGCAATAAAAGTGGCATTGAAAGAATGAACCATCTTCCTAGTCCTCCTAGACTCATCAACAACTCTCAGAACCTTCAATGACCTCAAAGAAGCCCATAAAAAATTCCATAGGAAACCCATCAAGTCTTAAGATTTTATCCTTTTGAAAATTGTTAGCAACAGATTGTGATGTCTCCTCCTTACAAACCTCCTCAAATAATCTCTCATTGTCTACCTCATTCACAAAACTAGGAAGGAAAGAGATCATCATAAGCACTTCAACTAAAGTAACCTTACCTTCAACCTTTTATGTATCATTAAAATAATCTATACCAACTCTTGTAATATCCTCATAGAAAATAACAATTGATCCATCATTCCTTTTGATATTCTAGATGGTTTTAAAAAWTTTATGATGAACAACATACTAATGGARAAAAACTTCTTATTTTCATCACCTAACTCTAATTAGAGCACTTTTCCTTTCAACCTCCATGTTGCTTCCTTATCCGCCAAAATATTTATCTTCCTTTGCTCCAACCGATTAACCCTCATTTTGTAGTCATCATTGGGATAACTAGCTGGATCATTTAACTTTGTCTCGATATCTATAATTTCCCTTTCCTCCTTTAATTTTTTCACAATATCTCAATGGAGATATTCTTGCTTGATCCTCTTTGGGTTTTCCTCAAACTCTAAGGTAGTGAAAAAAATTGAAATCTCATTCAAAGGAACCCACTTCTCCTAAACTAATCTAGTAAGCTCTTCCTCCAATGGCCAAGATTAATTAAACTTGAAGGGACTAGGGGGTTTTCTCCCCAAAGAGGTCATTTCTAGAAAAAGATGAAAATGATTTTAGTCTACCCTAGAACTCACTCATTTCCCGAGACTCAATTGTTCACTGATCATAGCTTCTAATAAAAGGAACCTATCTATCCTTTTATCAATTCTTCCCTCCCCAATCCTTTTGTTCCTCCAAGTTGGACTTATCTTAATGCGCTCAACATCATATAGACCTACCTGAGGCTACCTCAATTAATTTCCTCACATAAAAAATCAAATAGAGAATCAACATGAGCTAAGGCCCCCCAAATTTTAGCACTACCAATTGAAAAATTAAGGTTGTCCCCAACAATAACATTATCTTGTTTAATGAAATTCATATTGAACATTTTCTCCCAAAACCTCACCCTTTTAGATTAGAACCATATATATTCGACACAAAAACTCTTTGTCCAAATCCTCAAAGTAAATAACAACTCCCAATCTTAAAGCAATAGACCAAATATTAGAGCATCATAAAACCCTTGATCTCCATCTAGTAATAAACCCACCTGAACTCCCCTTAGCATCCACATAATTAAATTTCCATTGCCTAAGCAAATTTCCCAACTTACCAGTAAGTTTGGCTCCATCACCTAAAGAATCATGTAACAACATTAAATTAGAGCTATGAGATTGAACCAGTCTCTTGAGGGCTTGTCTCTTAGTAAGACTACCCAAGCCTTTACAATCAAAATATATATAAATCATGACACACACCCTACTAGGGCATTTTTAACTCTAAGATTCCTCTCAATAGAACATTGTTTGCTAGACAATACTTCAAAAAGTGTCTCCTCCTATGCAATGCATAGATTGGATCTCCTGCCTCTACCTATTACCTTAGTTCATTTTCCGTCAATAACACCTAAACCTCCTTATATTGCCCCATCAAACATCACTTAGGGCCCCCTTCCTTGACCTTAGATTGTACCTTTTTCCTTCCAAAGAAGGGCCCTTTCTAAATTGGGTTGAAATATCATCATGGACTCCACAATATACTGGATCAATTTGAGAAGAAACTACAGGGTCTAAACCCTTATTAGGAAACCATATAACCCATAAACCTAGTATCTAACTACATCCCACCAAACCCTTAAGGGACCAAGGAAAACCCTTACCCTTGTCACCCACAATTTAACACTCCCATTATCAATACAAGGATATTGTAAAATTAAGGGAGTTAAATCTTTCAAGGACTTACCCATATTATTCTTGCATGATTAGAAACAGGTTGGGGATCCTTTGTTGACGAGCCATTACCTTGAGGTGTTGGGGGTCCACTGAAATAATTTCCTTCTCTAGTTGTTTTCCACCTAATGCCTCATGAACAACCATCAAGTCTAAACTCAATGGCTCCCTTAATGCCACTAACCCTTCATCATCCCCATGAAGCAACCATAGATTTCAACTTCGTAAAACCAACATTGGTATTCCTTTCCTTAACCACTTCACCTTTTTAAATCTAAAATTTCTTACAAAAGGGTCGCTCAGAGTCCATAGGCATATAACCATACACGTGACACTTAATATACCTAAATGGGACCTCCAAAATAATTCAAAGGATGAGAAAAAGAATGACCTCCTTTTTGTAAAGTCATCTTTGCAGAAAGCCCTTCTCCAAGACAAGATGCTAACCAATATGTGGGCTATTGAGATTATACCAGTGTCTTGAAACGACATATTCACTTCTATGAAATTTCCCAAAGCATTTTCAATGTCTTTAAATATTTCTAATGTCTAGAACTCCAAGGGAAGACAAAGACATTTTAACCATATAGGGGTTATGTTTGTTCTCTCCGTACGAGAATAAAAGAAAGGAGACCATCATTTGAGGACAAGCAAAATAGAATTCCATTTCTAAGGGCTTGCTATGATGTTTTGTGAATCCTCCTGAGATTAAAAAAAAAACCAACCACTCCTAGAGTATCTTGTAACCAAACCTTCAGTGTCGATTCACCCACCTTCCTTCCATGAGACCAACCAACTAAGGCTCAAGATGCCAAACCTACCACTTCATGCATTTTGACGTCCTCCCTCAGAACTAGTTTGATCGGGGAATTTCATTGCTTCACACACTTCTTTCTCTTCATATTTTTCATTTCCTTCTCCCCATCTCCACCCTTCACATTCACACCATGATATGCTTCACCAATTTCATGTACCCCACTAATAGTCTTGACCTCACAATACTTTTCAACCAAAGGATTCCTTCTCTTCTCCAGATCATTTACATTACCCTTGGCCTCAACGAATAAAGAATAAATACAAAAATAAATACGAAACCTCATTTACATACGATTATGTAATTAAAGAAGCTTGAGTATTTTGATCTAACTTAGGAACAATAAGATCTACCACCAAATTATAATTACTTAATCGAGCCCATTCCACACCACACCTAAAGGAAATAACCTTATCTTGACTAGAAAACTGACTATAATCTATGTGTCCATATGATAATCCAAACTCTTGGAAATCAATAGAAGAACCCGAGCATTGCTTACCTCTGAGATCAACTGGGGTCGAATGCCTCCTTTCTAGAAAAGAACCACCTCCAACATGCACAAATCCTTGTAAACTATTAGAATGAGGTTTACCCTCTTGAACCAAAGTTTCCACGACATTAACCTTCTAATGGGAAAGGCAATATCGATGATTGGAATTGAATGCACATTCAACAAGGAGGGATTTAGGAATGAATGCCCTATACCGAGATTAACTATTAAACCTCTTCTCTCCACACACAAGCCATCTACCCATGTAGTTGTTTGACAACAATCATTTGAAAACGTGCCTGGATCTGACACTTTCGGCTCGGGACAAGCAAAACCCTCTTTACCTAAGTCACTTAAATGTTCCAGGGTCAAATATATGACTAAAGACCTTAACACCATTAAATGAAAATGAAAAAACACCATTGTCCTTAAAAAAAACCTTCTCAACAATACAAGTTGGACCTAAATACTTGCCCTCAATATCCAACAAACTATTCCTCCCTAGTGGCTATGAATGGGTGAATAAAAAATTTGAATTTCAACCCAAGAATCTTTAAAATGGTCCAAAATCTCCTCCTAATACATGGAAACCACCAACCAAAAAAAATAATACCTTGAAACATAAACATTAACCCCAAAAAAACATAGTTTCATCCCCACTATTTTTAACTTCTTAAAATGAAAGTGAGTGAATTAATTAATAAATACCTATTATCTCCATTTATATCATAAATTTTAAAATTAATTAATTACTTGATACTATTACTTAAAACTTAGAAAACAACTATTAATTTTTTAGTTTAAAAAAAAAAACCCCATATATAAATTTCTGTAAACATATTGGAGCGATATTAATATATAAAGAAGCAAATTGAAAAACAATAAGGATTAAAGCTATATTAATATTCAAGCTAATTTATGTTTCTTAATAAAGGGATAAAAGTCACAAATTTCGACACCTATCTCCTCTCTATTTAAGGTAAAGATTGCATTACAAGATTCATTTTAACCAGATATCTACTTTATTGAGAAAAACCAGAGAAAACCAAACCCAACCTCCAACAGACTAAAAGAAAGCTACGGTTGTGGTGGAAAGAATAGTACGTATTAACCATTTTACGAACACGAAGGACATTACTGAAGACCATTGTATATTAATGTTTTCCTATTTTAATTAATCTGATGCCGAATTTGAAAGTTTTGTAGTGGAAAACAGGGTAAAAGTGATGAAACTGGCTAAACTTCATGGAGGGTTTTTCTATTTTTCTGAAATATGTTCCCTGTAACTTTGGACTGCGAAGAGTTTGATCAAAGGCATTCTGAGAACAATTTGGGGCACACGTTATGGATACCAGGTATGAAATCTGAAAGCTCTACCAAGAAAATTTCCATTTATTTATTACAGGGTCCCGGAATCCTAATTAACGGTATGGCAATTAACCTAGTTTGTGTTTACATATATATGCCCAAGAGCCTGTTTTTGAATGTAAAGTAGTACTGCGTGTGGAAATATTTGAGACCCAGTTAGTGGATTTTCTGAGGAACCCAACAACAGAAGATGCTGCAACGAATTTTCATTATTTATATGGGTAATATCATATGGATTTAAATACATGAATTTGGTTTTGAGCATGATTGAATGGGTGGGGAATGCTTTGTTGGGCTGCAGCGTTCCCAAAAATGTATGTGCATTTGTGCAGACCTTGTTTTAGTCCTTTTAGTGTAACTGTCTCAAGAAACATGCCCTGAGGGGGGCTGCACTACTTATAGAGCAGACTTCCGTCGGTTTCTTCTTTGTTGCCAGGCCTGAGGTAATTATTCCATCAAAGTTACCCTGGCTTGCACCTTACCTTATTCATTTGAAACTTATGCCATTTTTGTGGGGGCATACCACATCAAGAATGGAACCCGGGTGGACGGCTTAACACTCCAGCGAATACCTTGTTTGCTGGGTGAGAGGAGTGTTGATCCTTTGTAGAGATAGAAGGTGCCCAAGTGTAATGTTGTGAGAAGTGGACAGAAGAGTTAGTGTCACTCTCAATTGAATTCTTTTTCCGAATGATGCATAACATCTGCAGTGGGAAATTGATTATGCTGCATAAATTGTTCATAAATACTGTTTTTCTCTTTGGTTATTAATTTCTTTATTCCTGTAGATCTGAAGAATTTCCGGATGAACCTGGTAATCCATTGAGCGAAGGAACTACCAACATTCATGTTTCAGCACTTGATGGCCTCATCAATGTGAATTCCTTGTTCACATTAGCCGTATTTGTTGGTTTGACTATCACGACTCCCGGTGCGGAAACATTAGTTGACGACAGTTCTTGCATCGCTGGAGAAGACATTGCGAGAAATCTTCTAACATTTCAGGTAGTATCATTCAGTTCCTTTCTCTTCTCGAGCTTAGTTGCGCAGGGCTTAAAGCAAGCTATAGTCTTGATCAACAGCAAGACACTGCGTGATGTCTTCAAAGCTCCCATCAATAAACACTTTCTGAGAATTGGAATGCTTTTATCTGCCTTTGGTTCGGTTTTTGGGTGCATTTTTCTGATGTTGGCATTAATGGACGTGATTCAAATCAAGCTTGGCACCCTTTCCTGTGGAAGCATTTGGTCTATAAGGGCTGTTGTACCTCTTTTCATGTTAGTTCCAGCGGCTCTAATTATCTACATTTACATAGTTTTGTATGCCTTCTTCCATTAAATTTCTGTTCCTTCCACCAAATTGAAAAATGACTCCCACTGAGAAGGGAAAACTGCATTTATTGTGATCTTTGTATATGTTTTACTCTATATTTACTACTTTGAAGTGATATATTTGCTTTCAATCTGAACAAAATGGTTGCTTTACTCTAGATTACAGATCTTGTACTTTATTTCTTTCAACATATTTGGATTCATTTTGAAAAAGGGAGGACCTATTTTCCTAGTATTCATCTGGATATCAAAACCCAACTTCAAGAAGTTCTTCCACAAGCACAAGATTAAACTGAAGGGTTTCT
>JZKD02S0849737.1:69911-83546 GCA_000966675.3 Picea glauca | reverse complement strand
TTGGATTCATTTGTAAAGTGACAGTGATCTAGACTATAGAGCATGTCTTTGACTGTGAGGATTGTTGATGAATTTTTTTGTGAGGATTGTTGATGGATTTTTTGCAACAATCAATGCAAATTTCCCAAGTCACAGTTAGAACTTGAGTGCCTAATAAACATGGAGTTATATTTGATACCTGAGTCTCATTAGCTCAAGATCATTATCAATACATAAAACATAATTATGTTGAATTTGCATTGATTGACATTGAACCAACATTGGTAAACCTTACTTTTTATTACAATTGTTAAATCACTCATGTTGGTTTGAGTTTGGTCTCGAGCATCATATCGCCACTCCTTCAAAGCTTCTTTTAGTAGACACATTATTATCTACCGGGTTTAATGCATTTTGAATGCAATTATGTCAAATCTAGTTAAAATCACCATTTTGCCACTATTACAATTTAGCATTTGTGACTTCCTTTCGAATTCGTTTATATTTCACATTAGCAATGTGACTTAGCCTCTCGTGTTAATTATCATTCTAAAAAATCACTATTGGCACCAATCACATTGTACAATAATTGTACAAAACTTTTATTGATCTCTTTTTTTTAACAAGAGAAAAGGAGTCAACAACGAGAGGATTCTTTGTGGGGAATTGAAGAGCACCTCCTTCATTTTTAAAGAAGAAGTGGTACTCCTCTATACGAAGGTTGCTCTTCACCTATACTTGTCAAATGAAATAGAAAAATACTAAGAAGTAAATTTCCACAAAATGTCTAAACTCGGGCAGATTGACATTGTTCTTGCATTATAGATGATCGTTAAATCATTTATGCCTACTCGAATGGATTAGGTAACCTACAAACCACTTGCAGAATATATATATGATTTATCAATACATGTTTTTCCTCAATGTAATATAAGCAAATGAAATGATCATGATTCAGAAGAAGACAAGTCTGGCAAACAACTTTGTAGGACATTTACATTATCATCCAAATGGGATTGAACAAGATCATATATTCAACATTCCACTTAAATTGATCAAAGATATAACCATAAAAATAACATAAAATCTTGAATAGATCTATGTGGGGCTTAAAAAAAAATCTCAAATAATAGTTGTTCAAAATATTAGAAATAGTAGGGCTTGCAAACCTTAACAAAGTTCCTATGACAATATTTAAAGAAGAAATTGAGTGTGTTTTCTCTTGTGAGCTGGGATAAGGCTCCCTCAGACCTAGAATAATAGGGAGATCCATGCAGAAAGAGGAGGGAAAATTAGTTTTGAGCTTTCACAGTGATAACACATATGGAAGCCAAATGGAAAAAGACATGACATTGAAAAAATTTAGAAAAAAAGGGGAAATTTAAATCGTTGTTACAAAATTTGGAGGGAAAAATGTGTTGTGTTGTGAAACCCTTCTCTCATTTTAGGAGCATCCTTGTATGCTCCTTCAATTAAACCATGAATGACTCCCATGACCTAACCTCCTTAACTATTTTTTATCTCATGATGATTTGGTGGCAACAATGACTACTTGGTCCACCCAAGGTTTTTTTATAGTTGCAAAGTGGGACCATAATAATCTCCTCCTTAACCTTCAAATCGAGCATTTCATTCCCAATATCACGTAGGATGTTGACTTGGGCTTTGCATAACAAGCTACTTTCCATGTTATTGTCCACAAAGTTTGTTAACCATTTCTTCACTGCCACACTAGAAAAGTGGGTATGTCTATCAAATTATGTCCCTAAAGCAACCTTATTCTCAACTAAAACAATGTGGAATTCTTCTTTTGAAATTAACTTATCATCCCGAATGAGGGTTGGACCCCCCAATTTCTTCATGCCTTCAAATAATTTGAAAAGCACTTGAGACTTCTTGTGTTGAAGATCATCACATGCTATTATTAGTTGTTGGATAGTCTCAATTATGCTATCTAACCCCTTCTAAACTCAGTGAGCCTACTATTTGAAGGAAATTTGTCCCTTTGTCTTAACTTGCATACTTCATTTTTCTTGGTGAATTTATCAAGATAAGTCTCACATAAAGCTTCACCTTTTCTTAGTTCATTTTCCAACATTTTCTTAAGACTAATGATTTATTGGGCAATAACATAGGCTTGATTCACAACTCCCCAAAAGTCTAAGAACAATGTCAAATTTCCTTCCACATTGCTTGAAATAGCCTTTCTGGGACTAGATACTAGTCCTTTAGCTACTTTTACTTTATTTGTCTTCCTCTTATGATCCTAGTGAGTCTCTCCAAGTATCTGAATGGTGAGAGTCTCAACAAATCTCGGCTCAGGGTTCAACACCCTTTTGGATTATGCTACCTTGTTCCATAGCTCTTGCACTTTATTTTCCTATTCTCTAATTGCATGCTTTAACAATTTACTAGTGGCTTTATGCATTTAGAAAACACAAGAAGCTCTAGTATCTTTAGCATCAAATGGAATTCCTTCTTTTCTATTACTTTCTCTGCTTTAATCCTTACTTTGGAGTTTGGACATCAACACAAATATCTTCAAAGGTTGGCATACTTAGTTGCACCATTTCATTTCCTTTTGACCTAGTAGTGTTTACTTGAGCAATAGCCACATAAGCAAGTTTAACCACAACATCAAGAACTTCAATGTTATTAGCAGGATTAACTTGATGTTGAACATTTCCTGTACACAACTAATCATGCTCATTGTTTATAGAACAATAGAGAAGATTCAAAAACAATTTTAATATATATATATATATATATATATATATTATTCTAGTACCTCTTTACAATGAGAATTGGTCAATCTTATATACAATTAAAGGTGGAGGGACGTGATCGAATATGTAACTCTTCGCTACTAAGTATTAACTATTAAATATTATTTGACAGTTAATTATTTGGTACATTACAAGTCATCCCTTCTCTGGAATGCTTCATCCACAAAGCATTGGTAATGAAGGATATTTTAATTGAAGTTCTTCATTTTCATTGGTAGCTTCATCTTCAGGAAGGTTCCTTCACTTAATGAGATATTCATTGACACTTCTAGAACAAAATATTTTGGTTTTGACTTCTAATATGCACTTGGACTCCATAACTAACTTCTTTCTAATCGGAGCTAAACTGGGGATTAATTCTATAGCGTCGTTTCATAATTGTGCTCAAATGAGACCATGAGGTAGGTCTTGAAAAATGGTATTATGTTTTCCAAGAATCTCATCAAGACCTTTAGGAACATCAATTTCATTAGAGAATGCTTCGATGGAACAACAATGGAGAAGGTAAGTTTGTGCTCCTTTCTCATTCTTCTCCATTCTATTAGATGAGATTATTTGCAGGGGTAGACTTTTGATTTCGTTAAACTTGTACTTCCTACCATTTTCGAAGAACTCTAGGAATTGTTTTTGTAAATTTAACCCTACTGTACCAATCGTGGACAACCATTGGGCTCCTAATACTACATCCACTCCCCCGATTTCCATGGAATACATGGGGGCTTGTAATTGGTAATCCTTAATGTGCAATTTAACCTTATGACATTTTCTTGTGCATGAGGTAGTTTGATTCCATGGAATTGCAACTTGAAGGTCGGAAGAGGGATAGATAAACATATTTAATTGTTTTGCTATTTTAGTATCAATTAACTTATGAGAACTCCTGCTATCTATTAGCATTGTTACTCTTGTCTTTTTAACGTAGCCCGAAACCTTCAAAATTTGGGGTTGTGAAATGTTGGTCATCCTAGCAAACGAGAGTGTTGGAGTGGAGTTCTAATGGTCATATCCTCTAGGATTTCTTGATTCTTCATTGGAATTATCCAAATATGCGCCCTCCTTAGACGAATGTTGGATGTATAGAAGTTCTTGTTCTTGCACTTGTGGCTTGGCCTCTAATTGGGAGCATGACATCTAAAACACTGATTTTTGTCATCCTTTAAATCGAATGGTGGAATCCTTTTATTAGGGGGAATATGCTTTTGGCTTGGTTTCTCATAATGGGACCATGGGACTTGCTGCAATGATGTCAGTTTTTCTTCAACAATTTTGGCCTTTAGTCATGCTTGCCCAATGTCGTTTATATCTAACATTTTGAGTTCATTCCTTATGTTTTCTTTCAACCCTGATATGGCAACTTGTAATAGATACATGTTTGGTAATTCAAGCATGCGAGTAGCTAACACATGTAACTCGTTAAAAATGCATCCATCAACCCCCACTATTGTAATCAAGTGGGTTTGGAAAAACTTATTTTTCCTTAATGTTTTGAAACCTCTTGAAAAAATGTTTGAATGCATACCAATTTCTTGACTAGGCCTTTGAGTACTACCACAATATGATCCTTCTAGGTGAAATGATGCAACCTTTTTTTTTTCATTGTCATACATTTGGTTCAACTCAAAATAATACTCGAGTATGATTATCCATCTAGTGGTCTCTCTATCATCCTCTTCGTCAAATCTAGGTACATCAATTTTTAGTTTGTGTGTAAATCCGTTATAGGAACCAAAGTTAGATGAATGCTTTGGCCATGGAAAAGTGGAATCTGAATTCAAACCACTGAATCCCTTGCTCATGCCTTCCAATTCTTTAATTTTGGCTTCATGGTTATCAGAGTTGTTGCTCCAATCTTTCAAACTTTGTTCCACCAATGCAAGTCTCTGGGGAAAATCATCCATTTCCTTGGTTATTTGATCTGTAAATTGTCATGGATATTCCACTGGAATAGTTTGTCACAACAAATCTTAAACTATTTTGAAATCTTAGACTTTGCAGTTTATTTCCTTAGATCCCAGAATAGTTAATTACTAGCTTTGCTTGAATTTATGAAATCATTGAATTGCAAAAATGATAGAAATGAACAAAAGAACACATCATCCACATAAATGAACACAAGATGTACCATAGGAAACCCAATACATGAGATAATCTTGTTAATTAAGGTGAGTTGTCATTGATGTCAACCCTTGAAGAAAACCCCGTAGCACAAAGGTTGGGTAATGGACCCAAGATTGTTTGATGTAAAGATGACTCGTTATTGTCTTGTCATGGTTGATAATAAGTAGAAATGGATGAACTCCAAAGTGGTCCCCTTATGGTGAAAGCCCTCACGGAAAGACGCTTTGCGAATTGAGTTATCCTAGAAGTATGGTTAGAGAACCCATGCTTATTTGTGGAATAATGAGATGAACGTCGGTGAATTTGTCAGTGAAACTATCCTAGATGGATAGTGTTTGTCATGTCATTTCCGGTGGTATGTGGAATGTTACATAATTCCTCACGGTTATATAGTTATGGCCATGAGAAGTTGGAGAACTCAGGTTTGGGTAATGGACCCAAGTTTGTTTGATGGATAACGGTATGAGTTTTGATATATTTTCAGGCAATACTATTCTATATGGATAGTACATGTCATTCTATTTCTGGTGGTATGTGGAACGTCACATAACTCCTCATGGTTTGAGAGTTATGGCCTTATGAAGTTGGAGGACTCTCATATGTCATCTAGAAACCCCAAAAGGTCAAAGTAGTCAAAGTGGTTTAAGAGATTTTAAAAGGTAAATAATAAAGTGAAGTGATGAGTGTACTATAATTAAAAGTGAATACAAAATAAATTGATTCAATAATAAATTTAATGAAGAAATTAAAAGTGGGTTAACCCTAAAATAAGGAAAGTGAGCAAAGTGACCTAGAATATGTTTATAAAGAAGCTACTTGGAGAGTATAAATAAGAGGCAATGCTCTCTCATTTAAGACACACTTGAGCTTATTGAATACCTATAGGTGTCTGAGGTAACTAAAGGATATCTAAACCAATTTTTTTAGGAAAGTGCAGAAAAGAAGGTTGAAATTCAAGGAATGATAAATTCTTTTGATGATGCTTTCTAAGGTATGTTTTTTTTAGGTCATCTCACTATTTTAGCAATAACTTTTTTTTTAGAATGATTCAGACTGTGAAATTGCTATGACATCGAGGAAACATATCCAAGTATTTGTGGTAAAAAATTCAGCTTGTGGGTCATTGTATTTTTGGATTTACACTCCGTGGAAAATAAGGTTTGTGGTTAGCCCTGAAACTAGTCAAAAACATGTGTTTTGGGTAAAAATGTCATGACTTCTTCATAACAGATCCAAATTCAGTAAGACCAAATGTGTTGGTTAGAGTACAGTCTTTAGTATGCTTTGTAACAGTTTCAGATCAATTCAACAAATATTCTGTGTGGGGCACGCTCTACAAGGTTGTTCTCTAGAATAAGTCAGAATTCAACAAGGTGTGTCATTTTTGCCATAACTCATTTTCTAAGAGGTTCCAAGTAGTGACACCTAGAGGAATTGCATAAAACACACTGAAGAACATTGTGTATCAGTTTCAGATCTTTATTCATTACAAGTACAAAGTTATGATTATTTCAAGTTAGGGTTGTTGACTCATCCAAAACTAGTCTTGTGAGACTAAAGAAACATTTGATGAAAATGCTAGTCTCTTGTTGTTAAAGTTAATGAAGGTTTGCAGGTATGTGATCATATACACAAACTCTATTACAGAGTTACAAATCATATTTGGATGATGAAATTGATGAGGGCTTTTGGTTGAGGTACAAGTTTGGTACATGGTTGAGACAAGTAGTTGATGAGTTGACACATACATGAGGTGTGTAGTTGATGATGTTGGTACATATTGATTAGTCATAATTGATGAGTACTTGACACATGATTGGTACATACTTGGTACATGGTTGGTTGCACTTGTTTATGGTACAGGTTGGTGCATGGTTGATGCATTTGTTTATGGTACCAGTTGATTACAGGTTGAGGTACAGGTTGATGCATGGCTCAGGTTTATTGGTACATGTTTATAGCGGTATATCTCACAGTGATAATGTAACAGTGGTTCCATCATTCTATTTCTACTTCAGGACGGTTGGACGGAGCAAGAACAGGTAGTTGTAGCCACCTTCCGGTTGTAGCCGGAGAACATAGGGGGTTGTACCCTCCTTCTGGTTGTAGCCAGAGAATTGGGGAGTTGGAACTTCCCTCAAGTTGTAGCCCGAGAAACTAGGGGGTTGGAGTCTCATTTCAGTTGCAGCTGGAAAACAAAGGAAGTTGGTGCTTCCAATGAATGTAATTCTTCAAGACATATATAATAAAGCATTTCGTGGTTTTCTCTCGATTTGGGTTTCCACGTAAAACACTGGTGTACTGTATAACTGTGTGATTGTTCATTATTGAATAATAATTCTACATTGATATAACACTTGGATTATTTGGATAAAAATGATTATAATTACGCTACTACTGATTCACCCCCCCTCTCAGTAATCCAACAATTGGTATCAAAGTAGGTTCCTTCAAAAATCAATTTAACCACTGAAAAGTAGATCATGGAAAATACCAACTCATATAAAAATGGAATACCACACTTTGATGGACAGAAGTATGTTTTTTTTAGCATAAGGATGAAGACATATATACAAGCACAGGGGTTTGAAATTTAGCAATCAATTGTAGATGGATACACAATACCAGCAGTTCCACCAACAAATGACAAAGCAGTGAAACTTGGTCAGAATAATTCCAAAGCTACAAATGCACTTTTGAATGGTCTCGATAAAACAATATTCACCAAAGTTGCACATTGTAAATCCACCAAAGAGATTTGAGACAAGCTTTGAAATATTTATGAAGGAGATACAAAAGTCAAAACAACAAAACTTCAAACTTACAGAGGTTAATTCGAACAACTAAAAATGAAGGAAGATGAGAATATTGCAGCCTACTTATTAAGAGTTGACGAAACAGTAAATGCAATCATAGGATTGGAAGAAGAAATCGAAGAATTTGTAATTGTTCAAAAGGTACTAAGATCTCTTCCTATGAGATTCAACCTTAAGATATCAGCGCTAGAAGAAAAATCGGATCTGAACTCAATAAGCATGGAAGAACTGCATGGAGTCTTCACAGCATATGAAATGAGAACTGAACAGAAAAATCCAGAGCTAAAAGAAGTAGTCTCCAAAGCATCCAAAAGATCAAAGAAAAAGAAAAATGAACAAGAAGAATATAGCAGCAGCAACGACGTCTCGGAAGATGATGAAGAAGTGGCCAACTTCGTCAAAACACTGAACAAGGGAACCGATGGTAGGTATAAGGTAAGCTTCCTTTAATTTGTTTTAATTGTGATGGTCTTGGTCATTTTGCTAACAAATGTCCTCATAAGAAAAAGACAAATGATGAAGGTTACTCAAAAGGCAAACACACATATAAAGACAAAATAACTACAAAGAAATATTTCAAGAAAAGCTTATGCATTAAAGAAAACATCTCATCATCAGATGAAGATGAAATCGGTGACAGTGAGACAGGAAGAGTTCTATTCATGACAGTAAAATATTCTAACAAAGAAGAGTCCGAAGAAGGATATGAAGAAGTCGAAGATGAAATTGAAGAGGCAGAAGTTGACTATCGAGAAGAATTAATGTGTGTCATAGAAGCTATCAGAAGATAAAACAAGAAAAACAAGAAACTACAAGCAGAACTAGACAAGAAAAATGACACTCGAGAACTAGAACAAATGATCACAAGATTAAAGGTTCAAATAGAAGAAGATAAAAGAATTGAAGAAGCACTCAAAGAACAACTAGAAGAAAAGGACAATATCATTGGAAACTTAGAAGCAAAGATTGTCACACTAAGAAAGGATATTCAAAATAAAAATATTCAGAATAGCTCAAAAGTTCTGAATGACATTATCAACAGTAAAAAATCTCATCTTAACAACTCTGGACTTGGATACAATCAGACAGAAAAGCGACCAAGCTCCAAAACAACAGAGCAAGAAACAAATCCAAAAAGCTATGCAGAAACAATCAAAGGGGATAAGAAGATTATAGGGACACTCCTCCACCGAGAAGATTCAGATTTCAGAATCAACAACAGACAGATAAGCCTCAAGAAGAAGAAGGATTCATAAGAGCACTTTCTTTCAAAAGATCTTCAACTCCCAGGTATCAAATTATATTTTTTGGTTTATGTTATGCATGTAATAATTTTGGACATAAAGTTGTGAATTGCAGAGCTAACAACAAGAACAATAACAACTTTGAGAGTCATACACAAAGAGGTTACTCAAGAAGACCTAGTGAAACACAAAGAAGAAGTTACAACAGGTTTGAATCTTTGACCACTGAAGTGGAATGTTACAAATGTAACAATTTTGGACACGTGGCCAAAAATTGCAGAATGATAGTCCCTCCTAAAGAATCTCAACAGAATAACAACAATTACAGACAAGAACCTCAGAAAACGACATGGATAAGAAAGTAAGATTAGTATAGCAATGAAGAATGCACAGTCGCTCTACAAGCTGAGCAGAAGAAACAAAGTTGGTATGTTGACAGTGGGTGTTCAAAACACATGACAAGTGATAGAGACAAATTTCTTACATTGTGAAAAGAAATAAATGGATCAGTGTCCTTCGGAAATGATAATTCAACCAAAATCATTGGAGAAAGCATAGTCCGAATTGGAAACAATAATAAAAAGACACAAAATGTTCTACCGGTAAAATATATGAAACATAATCGTCTAAGTGTGATTCAAATGTGTGACCAAGGTCATAAAATTACTTTCGATTTAAAAAAGTGCAAGATAAGAAGAGAAGGTTCAGGGAAATTGGTCGGTACAGCTGCAAGAACTTCAAACAACATATATGTGTTAAGTGAAATTGGAAATGAAAAGTGTTGTCTAAGAAAGGAAGATGAAAGTTGGTTATGGCATAGAAGAATGGGTCCCATGCATTTTAATAATCTTGTCAAAGTCAACAAAAGAGAAGCAGTCGGAGAAATGCCCCAGATCACGAAACCAACCAACACTTTATGCGAGCATTGTCAACAAGGAAAGAAAAAAAAGACCAAGTTCAAATCAGATGAATATTTAACAAGAAGACCACTGGAAATTGTGCATACTGATCTAGTTGGACCAACTACAACAAAGGGCTTAAAAGGTGAGATATATTTTATGTTATTAGTTGATGATTATACAAGAATGACTGCAGTTTGATTTCTCAATAACAAGTCAGAAGCTTTCGAAAACTTCAAGATCTACAAGTAAATGATTGAAAATGAGATGGATTCAAGAATCAAATGCTTGAGATCTGATAATGGAGGAGAGTTCACTTCAAAGGAATTTATGGACTACTGTAGCAATCATGGAATAAAAAGACAATTCTTTGTTGCTAGGACACCTCAACAGAATGGAGTTGTTGAAAGAAAGAATAGGACAGTACAGGAAATGGCTCGAACAATGTTAATGGATTCCAAATTGACAAATATATTTCGGACACAGGTAGTGCATACAACAATTCACATTCAAAACAGAGTAATGCTCAGAAACAACACTGATAAAACTCCCCGCGAGCTATGGAAAGGAAGACAACAAATGTGAAGCACTTCAGAGTTTTTTTAAGCAAATGCTACATCAAAAGAGAAGATGGAAAAATGGGAAAGTCTGACTCTCATGTGGACAAAGGAGTACTTGTTGGCTACTTAAGTACAAGGAAAACATACAAGTGTTACAATCTAAGATTGAACAAAGGTGTGGAAAGCATCAACGTAACAATTGATGAAACAGGCAGACCAGAATCAAAAGAAGAAGAAAACAAATCAATGGAACAACTTTTCGAAGAAGAAGATGAAGTAGAAGAGGAAGATGAAGATGAAGAGAATCTGACAGAAACAGAAGAGCAAGTTCAACAAGTATCTCCAAAGACACTTAGCAAACGAGTACAGAAAAATCATCCTTCAGATTAGATTATTGGAAACAAAGATGTAAGAGTTGAGACTAGAAGAAAAATTCATTCACCAGAACAAACACACCTAGCACTCTTATCTACAATTGAAGCAAATTGTTTTGAAGAAGCCAAGGAGGATGAATTTTGGAATAAGGTCATGAATGAATAATTGGATCAAATAGAGAAAAATGACACATGTGAACTGGTTCCAAGACCAAAGAATAAGAATGTGATCGACACAAAATGGGTTTTCAGGAATAAATTAAATGAAGATCGACAAGTTACAAGGAATAAAGCTAGATTGGTATGTAAATAATTTGCACAGATTGAAGGAATCGACTTTGAAGAGACATTTGCTTCAGTTGCCATAATGGAAGCAATCCGGTTGCTTTTAACCTATGCATGCTCCAAAAATGTTAAAGTATATCAGATGGACGTAAAATCAGTTTTTTTGAATGGGGAACTTGAAGAAGAAATATACATTGAACAACCAGAAAGATTTCAGTTGTAAGAGAACGCAGATTACGTATGTAAATTAAAGAAGGTCTCGTATGGTCTAAAACAAGCTCCTAGAGCATGGTACTCTAGACTAGATAAGTATCTGCAGCAGGTAGGGTTCAGAAAAGGAAGTGCAGACAACAACCTCTACATCAAGGTAAGTGAAGGTAATATTTTATTAATTGAAATTTATGTTGATGATATTATTTTTTGTAATGATGATGACAGATTAAGTCAGAAATTTGCAAAAGATATGCAAAATGAATTTGAAATGTCGTTACTTAGAGAACTATCATATTTTTTGGGACTTCAGATACGTCAAAGCAACCAAGGAATATTTATTTCTCAAACCAAGTATATCAGAGAAATGTTAAAGAGGTTCGGAATGGAAGATTGCAAACCAGTTATCACTCCCATGCAAACCAATTGCAAGTTGAGCAAAGATGATGATTCGAAGTCTACAGATCATAGGCAATACAGGTAAATGATTGACAGCCTACTATATGTGACAGCATCTAGACCAGATGTAATGCAGGGAGTTGGACAGGTGGCACGATTTCAAGTAGCACCAAAGGAGTCACATGTGTTAGCAGTGAACAGGTTTTTCAGATATCTCAAAGGAACATAAGAGTTTGGATTATGGTATCCAAAAGGAAATGATTTATCACTTATTGCCTACATAGATGCAGATTGGGTAGGTTGTATTGATGACCGACGAAGCACCAGTGGAGCAACGTTCTACTTGGGTGAATGTTTAATATCATGGCTAAGCAATAAACAATCATCAATATCTTTATCTACAGTCGAGACAGAGTATATTGCAACAACATCATGTTGTACACAGGTTCTTTGGATGAAACAAACTCTGATAGATATACAATTTGAGTATGATGAGTCCATTCCAATCTATTGTGATAATACAAGCGTCATCAGTATCTCGAAGAACCCGGTGATGCACTCTAAGACGAAGAACATTCCAATAAAGTATCACTTTTTACGGGAGCAGGTTGCAGAAAAGAACATCAGAGTTGAGTATGTGGGCACAAAAGAACAAGTGGCAGACATCTTCACAAAACCACTTCCACGGGAATTCTTTGAATATCTTCGTCAAAGACTTGGAGTTATTTCTACTCCAAAATGAATTCTTTTTTAATGCTTATATTATATGTCTTATATTTACACAAGGAAGCACCATAAGAGGACAGTTCAGTCAAAGGGAGCAACCTTGGATGGAAAGATACCTTTGCCATTGATGACAAAGAGGGAGAGATTTATCAGATGCAGAGGACAGAGGCATGGTTCCAAGAGGAGCATGAGTAATATGATTTCAGTATTGCATCGGAGTGTTGGCATCAATGCCAAAGGGGAAGATTGTTGATTAAGGTTGGTTGTCATTGATGTCAACCCTTGAAGAAAGCCTCGTATCACAAAGGTTGGGTAATGGACTCAAGATTGTTTGATGTAAAGATGACTCATTATTGTTTTGTCATGGTTGATAATAAGTAGAAATGGATGAACTCCAAAGTGGTCCCCTTATGGTGAAAGCCCTCATGGAAAGACGCTTTGTGGATTGAGTTATCCTAAAAGTATGGTTAGAGAACCCATGCTTATTTGTGGAATAATGAGATGATCGTCAGTGAAACTATCCTAGATGGATAGTGTTTGTCATGCCATTTCCGGTGGTATGTGGAACGTCACATAACTCCTCACGGTTAGAGAGTTATGGCCATGAGAAGTTGGAGAACCCAGGTTTGGGTAATGGACCCAAGTTTGTTTGATGGATAACGGTATGAGTTTTGATATATTTTCAGGTAATACTATTCTATATGGATAGTACATTTCATTCCATTTTTTGTGGTATGTGGAACGTCACATAACTCATCACGGTTTGAGAGTTATGGCCTTATGAAGTTGGAGGACCCTCATATGTCATCTAGAAGCACCAAAAGGTCAAAGTAGTCAAAGTGGTTTAATAGATTTTAAAAGGTAAATAATAAAGTGAAGTGATGAGTGTACTATAATTCGAAGTGAATACAAAATAAATTAATTCAATAATAAATTTAATGGAGAAATTATAAGTGGATTAATCCTAAAATAAGGAAAGTGGGTAAAGTGACCTAGAATATGTTTCTAAGGAAGCTACTTGAAAAGTATAAATAAGAGGCAAGGCTCTATCATTTAAGACACACTTGAGCATATTAAATACGTATATGTTTCTGAGGTAACCAAAGGATATCTAACCAAAGGATATCCAATAACAACAATAATAATAATGACATGATTAATCCGCAATGGGGATTTAATCCAATAATAATAAGAATGCTCTTCGCAGTTACATTATTTCAACACTCCCCCTTAACAAGA
>JZKD02S0849737.1:53334-63369 GCA_000966675.3 Picea glauca | reverse complement strand
TGGGTGGTATGCTCTTTTTCTTTTGTAAATTATCTCCACATCACCATGACCAACAATACTTTTTGTTTTCCTTTTACTTATGCCTCTAGAAGAAGTAGAAGTAATGCTTTGAGTTCATATTGAAGCATTGCTAGGGGAATTTCTTGTAGTGCCTTCTTTAGAACCAAAACAAAATTTACCTCTTTGATGATACTATTTGTTGGTTGCCTTATACTTCTCATTATCCCCTATTATTTCCTCCCACCTTTGATCAATATCTAAACTAGCATTAGAACTTATGATAGTAAAGGAAAGTTTAACAAGATTGAGATTTTTGACTCTACAAATGGGGTATGGTCCCTACAATTCCGATTTGTCCTCAACATTTGATTCAATAGCAATGTTCTCATTCTCTCCTCCACCTTTGTTGACTACAAATTTAGGGAAGCATTTAGTGTAACCAAAGGATAACAAATGTGCTTTGAACAAATGTTTTGGCTCATATCTAGCAATTGAAGTGGACTCTCTTGGTTTGAAATAATTACAACAAATTGGAAGGGTACATAAAGGAATTGTTTCTTCTTCTTAAAATGAATAAAATTTCTCCATTTTTCATATTGTTTGGTAGCCTCTGCCAAGAAAACAATAGTGACAAACAAACCTAGGCAAGGAAAAGGGTTTTCCCTCAATACCATATAGTGTGATTAAGGTAAAATTATCTTCCTCAAAAATTTGGGCAACAAATGTAGGGGGCATCATCCTTGATCTTGGAGGAAAACAAGAAAATAAGTTTTCTTAGGGGCTATGGGAAACCGCATGCAATCAAATTAAGGAATTAGCTTTGTAGAAAGGGTTAATGATTCTAAAGTAGCTTGGAATTTCTCATTTTTTGGTGATAGGGACTCAATGGTAATAATTTGGAAAATGCTTACAAAATCAACCCTTCATTAACTCTTGTTATGTCAATCCTCATAAGATCTCATAGACTGATTAAGAGTTTCACACAGTTTGAATTATGTCATGTATTAAGGAAATTCAATTCCACATTTGATAAGCTCACTAATGAAGGGCCAAGCTTGCCAATTAGAAAACTTAGGAAAAATGGGGGGAGGCCTATAATCCATCATCTCCCATGAACCACAAAATTTCAATTAATCCAAAGTATGGCAGTGTAAGCAACATGGACAAATGGATTGAATATACAGAGGAGAGTACCATCCATCAAAGGGATCATAACTCCTTCCTCTTGGAAAGTTTCATATTGTAGGTTGAGGCTTTAATACATGCAAGGATGGAATCCTTCTGTCCATGTGGTATTATTCCCAAATCTATTTGGAAAATGTGCAAACTCTTCTTCACACTTGCTAGTCATGCTTTGGAAGAGAGTCTTCAATTCGATTAGGGTGATTAGCTTATTTCCATTGTGCGGGTCATAGGGGTGATCCATTGGAAAATTAAGTTGTTCCAATTCTAGGTGCAGGGATATAAGGAATATGGTGAATCCTCATGGACATACTAGTCAATGCGCTTTGAGTGAACACTCGAAGATTTGTAGAGGTCTTTGACAGTGTGAAAGACATTTAGATGAAGCTCGATATTGTTTATCCTTGTACAAGAGAAGGTGGGAGAGATGGAGGAAGGAATTTGAATGCAAGAATGCTTTGGACACCCAAGCAATGCAAAGGTAAATAATGGGCCTCAACTCCTAGCTTGGTGTAGTCCAATCACAATAGAGATAGATAGGCATTAACTTAAAAAACTATAAAAAAATTCTAGCCTAGGTGTCTGCTATCCTAATGTTCTCACGCTAAATAACTCAAAAACAAAATTTATTTAACAATAGAAAATCAAATTTATGAACAATGCATAAATCACACATTGGCTAAAAAATGAACAACGGAAGAAATAAAATACATACACATATATTTCTCCTTCAAGTGAACTTTTCATTCCTTTGATCAAAACTTAAAAGGTGACCTTTGCAGCCTGCTTGAACCAACAACTGTATAGTCAATAAAATCACCTCAAACAACAATGTACGACCATATTTGAGGGTGTACAACTCATGTATGAAGAAAGAATTGCTACATTAGTGTTATGGCCTACATGGGTTGTTGTACTTGTTGGTCACTTTAGCAGTCTACTCCTCTTCTTCTGCTTGAATGCACTATGCCCTCTTCCATATCTCTTGTTGTCATCTCATATGTGTGCTTGACCTCTCCTATCTTGTTATATTTATGCTTTGATATAAGGTAACTAATCTCCTCAATCCTAGCTGCCACCTATCTTAATCTTGAGATGTATAGCTAAGATTAAATCATATTCTAAGTCACTAACGTTCTAAAACTTCTAGAACATTTTATTTAGATTCCTAAGACTAGTTGACTTCAAAACATTATACTTTCATTTTTTCTTTATTTTTAAAGTGAAATTACAAGATATAATTATTTATCGCTTTTCCTAAGTGGTCATTAAAAACATTTCCCACTTCTTGCATGTTCACATTGAACCTATGCAAGAAGTTCAAACTTGAGCTACATTTTTCAACATTCCCTCTTAACGAGGACATAATTCTACACCAATCCAACTATGTCTCTAAATGATGTAAACTTTGTTTTTGCTAAGGGTTTGGTCAAAATATCATATTATTGTTTATTTGTGGGAATACAATGGAGCTTCATTGCTCCCTTCTAAATCATGTCTCTTATGAAGTGATATATGATCTCTATGTGTTTGGAATTGTCATGAAACACTAGATTCTTAGAGTGTTTGATACAACTCTTATTATCACAGTAAATGATTGTGGGGTCCAACTCCTGATCAAACAATCTCGAAAGCAGCTTGTGAAGTTAAAAGGCCTCATAACTAGCAATACTAGCCACATGTATTTTGTCTCTGCTAAGCTAAGTGCCATGGAAGCTTGTTTCCTGCTAAGCTAGGATATCATTGTTGAACCCAAGCTAAAACAACACCTTGAGGTGCTCTTCTTGTCTTCTGCAAAGCCTTCCCAATCTAAGTTTGAATACCCCTACAATTTCACTTCACTATCTATAATATATCTCAAACCATACTCCATTGTGCCCTTTAAGTATCTGAGCACATGTTTTGTTATTATCCAATGCTCCTACCTTGGCTCTACCATGAATGGACTCAAGGTGAACATTGCAAAACATGTATCTAGTCTAGTGTTGACCAAATACATCAAAGAACCTATCAACTACCTATACAATGTGGGATCCGCCCACTTTGAATCTAAAGTTTTCACCTTCTTCAAATTAGTGATCACGGTTAGGATTGCGGTACTTCATTTGAAACCTCTTCACTATCTCAATTTTATACTTACCTTGCCCAAGGAAAATATTTCATGGTCTTTTCCAAACCTTCAAACCCAAAGTAATGCATCATGTCGATGTCCTTCATCTTGAACTCAGTTGTGATGTCTTCTTTTCACCCTGCAATGAGCTTATATACACCTATAATAAACAAGTCATCTACATACATAACCAAAACAAGTAAATTAGACCCAACAAATATAATTAAGTTAGGATTTGATTCTCTTTTGGTGAAGCACATAATCTACAAATATCCAACAACCTGGAATACGATGCTCTTAGTCCCTATTTGAGTCAATACAAGGCTTTTTTAAGCCTACAAACATGGGACTCCGTCCCATTTACCTCAAAGCCCTAAGGATACTCTATGTACACTTCTTTCTCAATGATCCCATTAAGGAAAGTTGTCTTTACAACCATATGATGTATCCTCCATCCCATGAATGAAACTAAGGACATAACTACTCTAATGGAAGCATACCCGGCGACTAGAGAAAATGTCTCCTGATAGTCCACTCCCTCTTTTTGTGAGAACCCTCTCTCCATGAACGTCGCCCTGAAATTCTCAATGCTACCATCTGTTGCATGCTTGATCTTGTAGATCCACCTGGAACTCACTATTGACTTTCGATTTGCTCTTGTCACTACTTCCCAAACATCATTCTTCATGATGGAGGTGTACTCCACCATGGCATCCTTCCATACCTATTGGTCTGTTTCCTTTTGAAAACTGGAAGGATCAAAATCTATGATGCTACTCATCAATTCCATGTAGTCTTGAAAATTCTTCGAAGGTTTGATGTCTCTAAATGTGCTCCTAGGAGCCTCCTCCACATACTCTTGAGCATCCCTCAATGTCTGAGTGAGCCATCGAGGTCTCCTGACCGAAGTGGAAGGGGTTACTATCTCCTCCTCTTCCCCTGAAGGTTGTTGTACTACTCTAGAAGTCACTAGTGACCTTGGCTCAACCTTAAGAGTTTCCTGCTCCTAATCCTTTTTCAATGGAATAGGCTCATGGGACTTTCTAGATGCAAAGTCTTCCTCAAAATTTACATATGTGCTCACTATTGTCTTATTTTGCTTTGGAATATAGACCTTGTAGGCCTTTGAAATATCATTGTAACCTACAAATAAATCCATTCCACAGGAGGGCTCCAACTTAGTCCTCTTTTCGACTGGTACATGGATATAAACTGGACAACCAATGATGCACAAATGAATCACCTCTAGCTTCACATCAGTAAATGCCTCTTATGGTGTCTTGTCCTCCAAGATCCTATTAGGACACCGATTTTTTATTTTCATTGATGTGTTGTATGTATATGTCAAAAGAAACATCAACAAGTCCTAATCATGAATCATGGCCTTAGCAGCCTTGATGATGGACCAATTATTTCACTCTGCAACCACATGTTGGTTTTCCCGATAAAGGATTTTCAGTGTAAATATTTACTCTTTTGTGCTTGTTTTCATGTGTTTGTTTTTTTGTGATTACTTTTCTTCTATGGTTGCTCTTAGTTTCTAACATGTGGTATCAAAGCTAGGTTATCCTAGACTCCCTCACAAGGGTGGTTGAAGAATGACTATGGGGTTCTGGATCTATTCACTATGGGTATAAGCATATGGACCACTATAGGCAAGTGCATATCGATGATTTGAGATGGACTCAAAATCTATGTACAAAGGTGATCCGAAATGATCTTTTAAAGACTAGGTTAAGTTTTAAAGCATGAATTCATTAACCAATTAGGAATTGATGAAAGAAGAAGATAATGATATATCATAGCATCCATAATAAAAAATGCAAATCTGAAATTAAGCACAAAGAATCAGCAAACCATAACAACAAAGTTGTTAACGAAGTTTGGCAAGATTGCCTACGTCTCTGGGCCTTTGTCTCAGTGGATGAGGCTTTCTTATTTATCTTCAATGCTTCAAAAGTATATTAGAAAAGTGTCAAATGAATTACAAACTGGTCTAGTTGTGTTCTACTCGACCTCAAGAATGCAACACAACTGACGACACAGAAAACAATTAAGCGTAGCTCCCAGAATTGGACCGCAAATTTCCCCTCCTCAATGGCTTCCCTGCATAAAAATGGATTCGGTTGTCAAATTCATCATAATTTCTCATGTTTTGAACCTCCCTAATGCTGCCAACAACCCCTGGTTTATATAGATTTGAAGTGGGTATCAACCTCCCAACTTCCTCCTAAGATCTGGCCTCAAATCGGGCTCCAGATCTCCCAATATTGGGTAAAATCCATTTAAAAACAAGCTTATAATTATAGAAAAATCCAAAAACTATACAAAAAACCCCAAAATTGAACAAATATAGGGTGCAACCCCTTTTCTCTGGGCCCCTGGTCGCATGGGACAGGCCATGTGTCCCCGGGCTAGTAACTGTGCTGGCCCCTCTGGTCTTAGCTCTTGGTCTCATGGCTATGGACCATGTGGCCAAGCCCTCACTCCATGCGCCCACATCTCTCGGCTTAGCCCCTAGTCAGTCGAGGTTGGCCCCAACCGAATGGGGCCTATCCCAAACTACGCACCACCGCTAACTCAAAAGGGAAATGTGTCATGTGGTTTAACAAGCACCAGCCTAGCCCGATCGGTTTGCCCCCTTTCACGAAACCGTTGGCGCCTATTAGCACTCTGTAAATTTTCGAGAGGTTGAAAAGAAGAAATCTGCAAAAGTAACCTTAACCAACCACTTTTAAAGCTAGGATCTAGCCCTTCCAGCTTCAGAGAGGGATCTCTCTATATGATTTAGCTTTGTTTTTAGTTTCAGATATTAGGCTAGGTAAAGAAAACGTTGGTTTTGTTGTAAATGAGTTTTGAAGTTGGTTGAGACGGTCTACACATCCATTGGGCTATGGGGTCTGTATTTAAACAAATAATCGATGCAATAAGAAATTCTAAAGAGAATCTCCACAGGGCGAGACAATATATTCACTGGATCTTTATAAATTAAAATGATGGACAGAAGAAAAGATGAGGAAGATAACTTCAACTAACAAGCAGTTAAGAATTTCTTAATTGAAGGTATTAGAAGATAGACATATAAATCCTTAGAATCGGAAACAGGGTATCAGAGATAAATCCTGCAACATAACGCTATTCATAAAGATTAGATTCAGAAAACAAAATGAATACAGAGAAAGAAAAACATTTAACTTAGAAGATCAACGTCACCAGTGAACATACGCAAGAATCCTGTAGATGCCTCTTCTTTATTAATGGTCGATCTCAAAAATAGTACAGCTTGATAGCAATAGGGTGTGCGAATCAACAACAACCAATACTTCAAAAGATGAAGTATTTATAATTCAAATTACAAACGTTCCTGTCATAACTGATCAGGACTTGCTCATTCTATTTTTAGCCTAACTACTTTAACTAATCAAAAACTGTTTGATGACTCATTACAACTGCATGCGGAAATTTCTGGGGTAGGCCATTTGCGAGGTGCCTTCGCAATCTCTTCTGACTGGACAGGTGACTGGACTCTGACAGCTCATCTGCTAATCTAGTAGGTCACACAGTTCTTCCCATCTGATCTGACCTGGCACTGTGACTTTAAGCAATCTCCGATACACTTCATCCATGTCTGTATATTTAGAAAATGTAGGCTTGATTGTGAATATGTGTTTAATTTCATGTTGGATACTAATATCCAACTGCAAGGCATCCATGAATGTTTTTCCTGTGATGCTTCCCTGTATCCCTGCGAACTTGGAATTGTCCTTGGACACTTCAGTCAACCTTTTCTTATAATCAGGGAGTGTCATTAATTTTTCATTAATGACCTTCAGGCCAGGTAGTCCCTTCCTTTGGAGAGCATCTATCCTATTGAAGAACTTCTGCACTCCTTGATCCATGGCTTGAATCTTCTCCTCAAGCTGAAGCATGAGACCCCTTTTGGTTAGAACCCTTTTGACTTCAAGTATGGTTTCTATCTTGTCTTCAATTTTTAATTCTTCTAGTTCCTCCCTGGTCTTTGAATTCAGGAACCCTATGATTTTATTCGCTTGGGCTGGCATGTCTCCCAAATCCAATCTGATTTTCTCAACAGCTTTCTTACTCCTCTCGAGCAACTCATTTTGTTCAAACATGATTTGAACCATTGGCCAGATTTCATTCATGGACTTGGAAATATCTGTCCACACAATCTCTTTCACCTCTGCCAAAGTCTTTCCTGCCATTGTCTGTTTCTGGAGCTGCTGTAACTCCTTCTTGATTTGCTCACTCACCTATTTCTCTTTGGATAGACTTGTCTGGAAAGAAGCCTTTAGCTCTTGGAGATTATCCACTTCTCTCTTAAGCCTGTTGATTTCTAACTCTTGCAGGTTCATTCTCTCCATAGACTTGGCCAAGTCTGTTGTTCCCTCCGGTAGTGGCACTGATGCAGCAGATGGAATGGTTGTCACTGTCTCTGTGCTCAATCCTGCAATTGGGATAGCACTTAATGGGATTCCTTCCATTGTCTTTGCATTCTCTCTCTCTTTTAGCAGTCTTTCCATCTCTGCCTCCATCTCTTTTAGCTGAGCATTCTGCTCCATGAGTAATTTTAACATCTCATCCTTTTCCCCTTCCTTTTCGGCTATCTCCTTTGCTTGGGGGTCCTCAGTTGGAGGGAGATTTAGCTATTTTCTTAAGGATGCGATGTCAGCGTTTTTCTTTTTAATCATCTCTTCGGCAGCCTTGACGTTCGCAGGGTCGTAACCGATCTCGAGGACCAGCTCCTCCAACGTCTTGATTTTGTTGTCTTTTGCGAAAGATGATATTTTCTCCAGCTTCAGTTGGGTCTGGGCATTGCTCAAAGCTACCCGAAATTTTGATGCCGATGTTGTAGCGTGGGCCAAAGTGTGGAAAACCATCTCCCTAGTTTGCTTGTGCAGATCCATCTGATCTGCTGGGTGCACGTCTTTCGCTTGAAACTCAAATGTGGCCCTTTTATAATCTGATATAACCTTGGGATCCGACACTTGTGCTTGGAGGTAAGCCATATGCATCCTACCTTTTTCTGTGTCAAATGCTGAAAGAAGCCTATGCTAAGTTGTGGACGACTACTTCTGAAACTGGGCATAAGTGCTACTAGTAAGAGTCTGCTTTTTCTTCTTGATCAAATCATATTTTTCAAAAATGCCCAACTTGGGCCCAGTCTTACTCGGCTGAGTATCTAAGGGAGAATCGGTGGATTTTAATGTTGTTGTTATTTCCTTGTGCTGACTCGAGTCGAAAGGTAGACTGGCTGGCTTGACCCCCGTGGTGGCCACTGTGGTGGCTGTGACCTCTTGTTCTACTGTCGTGCCTGTCGTTGAAACTGTTTTTGGACTTTTGGCGTGCATCTTAAAATCCTCTGACAACACCTCAGTTACAGGAGAAGATGATTCCTGTCGGGGCCTCTTTTCCTTGGGATTCTGAGATGTGGTAGTGGGTGGCGCGCTTGTCGAGGGCACCTGCTTTTCCACCTCAACAGGTGGTTCCACGTCCATCAAAGTGTTGATCTCCCATTCCGTCTGATTAGCAAATTTCTCGATCTCCGGCCTGGACTCATGGGCATAAGGGACATTTTTATTTTTTACTCTCATTTCAGAAATGATCCCGCAGGGATCATAGTACCAGGTGAAACTTGTAAAGAATTTCATCTCATTTAGCATTCGGTCTGCTTCCTCCCCTGCGCCTCTATTATTGCAGATGAAAGAGCCGATCTGCCCCTTGATTCTTAATTGTTGTTTTTTCTTCAAGGAAACGAAATGAATGTCGTCTGAATTCATTATTTGTCTAATGTATTCCAATGCAAAAATCCTTACCGACAAATATTGAGGGAGTTTGTAAGGTGCCAGTTCGCACCCGTAAACTCTGATTTCTGTGTGATCCTTATACAAGTACCAGTCTCCTATCTTTGCATTATCCGAGAGATGCAGAATTCTCCGGACTCCATCATTTATTCGTGGCTCAGGCATGCCACTCAACATACTTACCACAAGGTGGTAAAACTGGTCAATGAAGTCTTTGAAACCGTATTCAACAGAGTTATGTTTCAGGAGAGAAGTCCACATTGTGACAGGCTGGGGCCTCCCGTCGGCGTCCATCTTCTGCATGGAGAAATTGAACCTGTCGGCTTGAAAATAGACGAACATTTAAGCCAGAATGGATGAATACCTGAACATGCCCTCTGTGGTGAAATTCACAAACTGCTCATGGATATTATTGGCCAAGAAGGTGATGTAGTCGAATTGCGTGGTCGACTGTTCATCATTTGAGAAAATGGACAGAAAACCCAGGATGGGCTCGTCTACCCATTGATCAGAATAGTAACCAAGAAGGGCACACAGGGAAGAAATAATTTGATTTCCTTTGGTGGAAAAAATGGAAGAAGGGTATGGAGGATTGGTGGACGGGAGTGGAGCGGAAGTGGGGAGAAAAAGCTCGAATATCTGAGCTCTCTGGGGGAAGGTCATTTTCTAATAAAGCTCAGTGAGGATTTCTAAGCTGAACGGGGACGCAGATTCGGCACAGGTGATTTGCATCGTCTGGTCAATATCTTCTGGGGTGATGAAGAAAAGGACGTCTCCAGATGAAGAAACGATGGCTTTCTGGTCGGGGACGTAATGGGCTTGGCATTTGAGGGAAAACTCGGGGAAATGATGAATTTGGGGAAAGAGATACAGGGGCAAATTGGACTCCCAGAGTCCAATTTCGTCGCTTTGGTCCAGGAA
>JZKD02S0849737.1:25718-36171 GCA_000966675.3 Picea glauca | reverse complement strand
CTGAATGATAATCACAATAATGCAAGGAAATAAACAATGGCACTTTCAGCATCATTCACATATATGAGAAACACAGAGACAGATATTTCTCGAGGAAACCCATGCAGGATAAAAATCTCTTTTCTTTTATATGATAAGTAATGGTTACATTCTTTACAGTATCATACATATGAGCACCAACTCATAATGAGGCTACAACCTCACCTTTGCAAGCTGCAACTTGCTGAGAGGACCAACTCTCTGTTTTCTCTAGCACCAACTAGAAGGAAGCACCGACTCAATGGTTTTTTTAGCACCAACTCCCTGTGTTCAAGCACCCACTTGAACCTCTGAGGACAATAGTCCTCCCTAGCACCTCCCAACCACCCTAAAATATAAATCTTTGCTACTGAATTTATTACAATGATATGATGTTCGATGATGGCCTACCTGACTTATCACTGTTCTTTTCCAATTCATTGCTCTGTCTGCCTTATTGCCTTTCTGCTTAGATCATTTGCACTGTCTATTCTCCTGCTTTTTAAGCTCTGTGCGCCATACCCATTCTCTGCACAGATCCTCTTCTATTTAATTCAGCTGTTACACTCTGATTCTTCTTCACACATGAATCACCACAGCAAACTCCAATAGCAACCGCAAATTCCCACAGCAACAACAACCTAATCTCTTCTATGTATCGTGTATTTATCGCTTTTGTGCACCTTGTGCATGCAATGTTCTCCATTTCTCTGCATGCTTCAACCGCGCCAATCTTCTCCACCTCTCGAGTGCTCTGCGAGATCAACATCGTAACTCTTCAGCTTCTCTGGCTGAAACCATCAGTGGTTTCTGGCAGTTTCACTGTTGTATACAACAGTAGCCCTGCGATCAATACTTGATTAAACGGTTCAGATCAAATCGGGATTTCATATATCACGATTTCGGCACTCTCGGCGTTCAAAGTCTTAGTCACTTACAAATCTCGTGACCAAGGGTTGTGACCACAGCCTTATGTCTCTCTATCAGGGTTTCGGCCTTTCCCGAGCTTTAGCCCCTTCCGGCTACACAATGGTCCATGTGACCTGCGATCACGTGACCTTGGTCTTATTACTCCATCGGAGTTTCGGCCCTTGTGATGACATAATGTTTATGTCCATGGGATTCACGATTTCCCAATTCGCGATGCGCTTCAGCCCTCCTGGCTGAGCCCTGGTCCACGTGACCGTTACCCGTGACCGCAGCCTTATCCCGTCGGGGCTACGGGGCTTTTGATGCCAAGATGCACAAGTCAACGTGACTCTCGGTATGCTGAATCCTAATGTGCTCCTTATCTCTGACAGCTGGCCTTCACTATGCCACCGTCCTCCTTCGCTGCTGTGCTGACAGCTAGCTCCCACTCATCGGGGTTTCACGGATCGCGATTCTAACTTGCACAAAACTCTTGTCAATGGGATCCCCGATTTCCCGATGAACAAAATGTCGATCAATGATTTTCCTGTTGGGCCTCTTCCCGATGGCACCGATCTCATGCCACGCGTCCTTCCAGATGGACGGTCCCGATTCCTTCGGGATTTCGAGACTTTCGATGTCTTGTTTCCTTCGACCTCAGGAACTTCGATTTCCCGATGGCCAATATGCCGACGGCGCCTTGATCTTCAACACCTGTCCCTCAGATGGACGATCCGATCCCTCCGGGATTTCAAGACTTTCGATGTCAAGTGACTTTGTCATTTCAATGTCCCGATCGCCGATGCCTCTGTTGACGTCACACGTGGTTTGACACGTGTTAAATACTGCCACGTGTCATTTTGATTCGTTACCCACATATACCTGAATTGTTGAATCAGTCTGACACTTGTCACTACCTGGTTGTGCCACGTGTCGCTTAGCTGAGGTGGTCTGTTGACGTGGGTCGAGTCGATGGTCTAGATCATATCTTGATCTGACGGTTCAGGTTCAGTCGGGATTTCACTCATCGCGACTTCGGGGTTTGTGATGTCAATGAACTTTGACATATCCAACTCGTGATTCTCGAAACTCCGATGGCTAGGCTCCTGGTCCATATGACCGTTATCCCCATGACCGCAGCCAAACCTCCTTGCACTTTAAAGACCGTGCAGGTTCTCCTTGATCCAACGGTGGTCGGGTCCTGCGCTTGGATCTAACGTCTGAGATCTGTCCTCCTTTTCAGTGCGCTTTTCTTGTCTATAATCAGATCTGACGGTCGACGTTCTGTCGGGATTTCACCTTGGCATTTCCTGATGGTAAATCTTGTGCAGCTCTGGTCCTATCTGACGGCTGACGGGATTTCTGACCAACGGCTGTGGATCTCTGTCTTCCTTCTCCTCCACTGTGGATCCTTGAGCCTTGTTGAGCGCGTTTTCCTCAACGTTGTTTCTCCTGAGCTTTCACGTTCGAATCCCCAAGGGATTTTATCCTCCTTCTCTTGCCATCTCCACTGTTTGTACTTGCCATCAATGACAAGCATACTACCTGTTAAACATTTTCCAACAAAACAGACTCTCCACGACTGAGAAATTTGATTTTAAAAAAAAATTGCGCTTTCCCTAGCTAAGGAGGGAATTTTTAGGTAAATAAGCTGATGAAAGCCTGTCACTGCCAGAATGACCGAATTTTTGCCCAGATCGGGATTTTTTGAGTTTGAATGGTTTGAAACCGCTTCAAATGATAGTTGTTGAATTATCAAGCTTGATTCAATGGCTATTTTTGATGGATAAGGGAAAGAAGAGGTGTTTCAATCGATTTTGATATCTTTTTCAAAGGCAAAAAATCAGGGTTTTTGCACACTTTACCAAATTCGAATTTTATCTTTGGAGAACCAAATCAAATAGCCTTGGGAGGCTAAACTGCACTTCATCAACAATCTACTACTTTTAGAGATCATTAGATATGGATTGACCTCATCTTGAGGGTTTTTCCTATTTTATTGTAAATATAGTTTTACTTTCTGTTTTTAGAATAATTGATCCATCTTTTTAGGATCTGAAACTGCTTTGTAAAGGCTATAAAGCCTGGGAATTCAGTTTGAAGAAGGGTTCGATTTTGGATACAAAAAATGCCTTATTGTAAACAGACCTTTTGATGTTAATACAAATCATAGGTTCCTCTCTCTATTGATGTCATTTTTCCACCTTTCTTCACTTTAATTCATGTTGTTTTAGCTACAGATGACTGTTATCTCATTAGTTAGCTCATAACTGAATTAATAGTTTCTCCAACGTTTATTAAACCCTACCTTGTGTACTTGGTTTATAAGCATTTGTTCTTCGCCCACTTCAAGTAATTAACTAATTATTAATCCTTGAGAGCACGTTTCATTTGATTCTCATTTTGACTGTCTGTATACCATATTGTTGTTGAGTTATCCCATTGATCCACATACACCAAACACAAAAAAACATTTTGACTTGAAGTTACCAAGCACCTTTGGTATACAACCACTAAGGGTTTCTTGGAGTGATAACACGACCTGTTGACTTTTTTGCTTGTTTGGGAAATTGGTCAGAACGCGACAACTTTTGCATACGACGTCCATTTGCGAAAAAAATTATATGGCCGAAATCAATGTGACGAGACAGACACAATGGAACTGGTTTCGTCTGATTCCGAGAACTTTGATTTTTAGGCCTTCCTGGATCCATTTTGGATCATGCCTCCCCACTAAGACCTTTTGGTCATCCAAAAGGTTATTAACCAGTCATCAAGTGTGGGATAGGCCACCCCACTTGTTCTTTGTCTTTAAACTCTGTCTCATGCACCTATATCATCAAGATCAATTGAAAAACATCCATGACAACTGACAACATATTATTAGCCACTTGTATTTTTTCACATCTTACTGAAGCCACTACCATCCATGTTGAAAACATTAGCAGCGATAACATCAGAAATATGACTGCAAATGAGCTAATATGTCTAAAGTACTTGTAGAACATTAGCTTATCTTGAAGCAAAGTATGATTGAACTTTCATTCTACAACCATCTCATGTTCATGCTTAAGATCAATTGCTTGATTTGACACAATTATAGGTGTGTTTCTTGCATAAGCTACCTTAGCCAGGTTTTCAGAGACCATTGCAGTATTTTTCCTTCACTATATTGTTATTCTTCAGTTTGAGATCTACAGATAGTAAGCGAAGGGAAATTTGCATTTCTTTCTTTCTAAAAGCCATCAAAACAGTGTGAGTTAGAGGAGAATCCTAGGAAGAAGCAGCCATTGTTCACCGTTATTCTCCCATTGAAGTCTGCCTCTGTTTGATCTCCTAGCCTTCACTGCACCATAACCTTTGACCTTTTATCTTGACCCATGGAGACACCTCAGAAGAAGAAATCTCACAAGGGAGGCACTATGGTCAGAACTCAACCCTCAGACGTGCATTATTTGAGGCAGAGCCAATGGTTAGGGAAGTTTTTCAAAGGGTAGGTTGCCTCTCTTTCTGCCAAAACATGCAGAGGAGACATCTTGAAGTGGCAAGGCAATTTGCCTCACATTTTGATGGCCTTAAGACTAAGGTAGGATATCTAGAGTTTGATGTGTATGGAGCCTCTATTGCAGCAGCCACAGGGATTCCTAACATTGGGGAGAGATGGTTTAAATCCATGACTTTGAATGTTTCCTTCTCCAAAGACTTCCTCAAGGTAGATTATCAGACTAACAACTTGTCCAAGGGGGTTCCTAGAAGTCATCTAGTTGAAGGTTTTGACAAGATGTTGAAGATCATCCAGAGATACTTCACATGTGAGGGGAGGTTTAATATGTTATACTAGTACCATATAAGGCTTATGCTTCATTTTACTAGTAAAGATGAAATGAATATCCCTTTCTACTTGTTGAAGAGCATGGGGAAGATGTCTGACAGATTCTAAGCCAAATCCAATGTTGTGGATACTAGTGTCTTTCATTTTGGATTGATCAGAATGTCAGTAATGGAAGAATTGAAGAAGAGGAACATTCCTTGGGAGAAATTCATTGTTTCTGCTCACATGAAGTTGGACACAACTTCAACTCCTCAGTCTAAGATGCAAAGTCCGTTTCCATCTACTAGTGATGCTCCAACAAGAACAAGCAAGAAAAGAAAGAGTAAATCCATTGCTCAAGGCAAAGAGGTTGTTAAAGAAGTTGAAGAAGCAGACAATGAGGTGTATCATTATCCACAGAATGACTCTTCAGCTCCTCCTGCACCAGAATTGGAAGAGGTCCCTTCATCTACTAAATCCACAACCAAGAAAGGAAGAAAATTGCATTTATCTTCATCTCCCTCGGTAGCTAGCACAAAGGTCAGGAAACCTTTCACAAGATCATTAGCTCTCAAGGGGGTTGTTGAAGTACAAGTCCTACCAAAGGTTTCTATTATGAAGAGAAAGAGGGATAAGGGAAAAGGCATTGAGAAGCCTATTGAGATGGTAGACAGAGCCCATGAACAACAAAAAGATGAAGGTGAAGCCATGAAGAAACATGTTGAGATTATCAACATTAGCACTCCACCTAGCAATCACACCTTAAAAAGATTGATTAGACAACTCAGGGAGGTTAGGAAGGAGGTTGCTCACTTGAAATAAGAGGGTTTCTTTGAAATTATTAAGATGAAGGAGCTCATGGATAATTACAACAACACTCTTTATTTGGCAAGATTTGCAGCTAGAAGAGCTCTTCCTCTCCATAAACAACTCAATAACCTCTATAGGAAAAACATAAACTTTTAGTCTCAGAACAGAAAACTCAAGGCATAATTGCAACACTTCAAGGATGAAGTGGCCCAGAGAAATTTGAATGTGTTGGTTGAAGCTGCCATTGAAAAGGAGAAACCAGTAATGAAGAAAAGCACACCTGCAGTTAAAAAGCTTGTCACTACAAAAGGAAAGCATGTTGATGTGCCAGAAAGAAGTCCTCCTTCCACAAGAAGGAGTGTCAGGTTGATGAAATGATTGGGGGAATGTAAGCTCCATATTTTAGAATGGTCTCTTTTTGCAAGAGTAAGTGATCAAGGATGTATTTTTTTTACAGGCTCCTAACCTATCAGTGCAAGGTTTTTTGTGCTTTTCAAAAGATTAATCTCCTCATACATAAAGAGAACGGACATTTTGTAGCGCTATGGCGCTGCAAAATCATCTAATTTAGCATATCCTGCTAGTTCGCTACCTATAGTGCTACCAAATCTCCTGAAACTGAATGTAGAAACGGCGTTGTGAATTCCACAAGAAAGCTACCAAATCTCCTAAGCGATGTAACGATGGTGCTATCGAATTCACAGGGATATATTACAGTGGCGCTACCAAATTTGTTGTGATGACGGGCGCTACCCATTCTGCAGGACCATTTTGATGACTGGTGCTACAAATTCTGCAGAGGTGATTGAAGTATGGCTCTACCAAATTATACACAGAGATATACAAACTCAGCGCTACCCATTCTACAAGCCTATTTTGGAGCTGTTATACGAAATGTGCAGAGTATTTTGTGAAGGCACTACAAAAACCTCACTACCCGCCGCGCTACTGAACGATGCTACCAACTGGTACTTTGAATCAAGGGGTTCGAGTTATCACTCTTGTGGGTGGCTGATGATATGGAGAATGGATAAGATCAAAGGTGGCAACATGATGACAACTTACAGCCTCTGTAGGACACTTGGCATGGAAAGGGATGTGCATCAATGAAGACAATGTCAGTTAAAAGTTTGTTGGATCAGTTGCCAACGTATTTCCTTTTTTGTAGCATAGTTGTTAGCACAGTTGTTAGTTTGAATCACTGATTTAGAGAATCCTATGGGTGAAGGCCAACTCGCACCTCTAGTTGTTGCCTTCCCTTTTGGTTATAAATAGACATTCCAAATGTTTTAGTGGGTTCGAATGGTTGAGTTATGCTCCCTTATTGTAATATTTTGATGAAGCATATTGGTTCTCTAGTTATGTACTTGACTTGGGAATTTTTTATTAATATAAGTCGATTTATCTTATTCCATCGTATTGCCTCGTATACTGAAGTGTTCATGATTGAATGATTCACATGAGATTGTTATAGCTATATTATGATGAATGTTTGATTATAGTATCGTTATGATGTTCTTCAGTGTTCTTTAAACTTTGAATTCAAGAAGATCTTGTGTTTGAGTTTTTTCTCCTTAGGCTACTGGAAGACCTGATGTCCATAGCAGACCTCTGCATTTTCCTCACTAAATTCTTCCTCCTATTCACCTTTACTCCCACTCACTGACTGAAGTTGATCAAGACCTCAATTGCTTATGCATGTTAGCCCATATTTCTGAGTTAAAACATCATTATCCCGAGTTTTATCCATTTAACCCTTTAAACACTCACTTGCATTTATATATAACATGATAGGTACTACGCTTATCCTCTGTGCAATCTGAGAGTAATTCCTAATGCTAACACTTTGTAAATGTAAACAAATGTAATTTAAAGTAATAAATAAAATATTTTAAAATAGATATGTTCTATGAGATTATCATATAGTCTATTTGTAAAAGCACTATAAATATTAAAGAGAGGTATAAATAATACAGTGAATCACAGTATCAACTTTAAACTTTGTTCTTAAAAGACTAAATTAAAGATTTTTAAATAATAGGGGATCATCATAGATTGTATTGGTAAATTCATTATAAACGTGAAGTGTAAGATTTAAATATTTTTTTATTTTAACAGTTTAATAGTATGTATTATGTTAGGGTTTGGAAGCAAAGACTTGACTACAAGCAAGTAGCTTTGAGAGCCAAAGCATGCTTTAAGTATGGTTCCTTGGTGACTTCTTGCCCAATGTTAAAATGGAGACAAATAAGTGTTTCAAGAATCTTCTTGGAAGAAATATTAGAGTGTAGAATCGTAAGACATCCTAATGGAAGGGTATTCAAGAACTAATCCACTTTATAAAAGTGGTAAATTCTATCACAATTAAGGATTCCCAAAAAACAAAGAAACAAAAAAATAGAAAGTTGCATGTTTCCTCACATCTAAGGAAGATAAACTCTTAGCCAATCAAAAGCAGTTTTAAGTCATACTTTAGGACCATAAGGCAATTTCAACTCGGATAGCATTTGCAAGATACATAATATCCCTATCTAGTCATTATTATGGCTCTAAAGAAAGGGTCAAGTGATATCAAGTAGCATCTAGTCTTAGTCCCATACATGAGACTAGATGTTAACCTTGATTGCAAATTTTAGAAAACATATATATGTAAAAGATATATGACCAAACCATTTATATTATAATTGTATTCATTATTTTCTATACCTGTCATTATATGCACAAATGTGTTCAACACAAATTTCTTTTCATTAAGTTGGAAATTATAAAACAATTGGAAGCAAAACCCTCAACTAAACAATGTAAAGTAGCAAGTCCTAATTGATTACACATGGAAATAAGGTTACATGGTTTTATGGTTAAATAGATTTCAAGATGTTTTGCCATAAGACTTATGTTGCTTTGTCATATCTCTCTTCTTTAAGGTTGACAATTTTGAGGGCCAAAGTTATTTGAGATGAAAACTCTAGCCATTTAGTGAAAAGTGACTCCTTGTCTATAATTTGTACCATGTTTACTGACAATTTTGAGGGCCAAAGTTATTTGAGATGAAAACTCTAGCCATTTAGTGAAACGAAACTCCTTGTCTATAATTTGTACCATGTTTGATCAAACTTTGATGGTTCATTTCCTTAAATTTTAACGCTAATACATGTACGATTGATAAACATGACAAGTTATTAAACACGTTTAATTTCTTTCTTGTTTTGCCAAAAAAAGATAGTTTTTATTTGACTTTGTAAAAAATAATGTCACACTTATACATCTAATTTTGAAACCAAAGCCTTTTGACTTCACTTAGAACCAAAGCAAGTGGGATTTCTACTTGCATTATGTGCTTAAATTCTCTTCCTGTACCTTCCATTCACCGCAAAGCAAAGACACCTTTTGTCTTATTATCCTAAAGCTCTTATTAAATTCATTCTTATCTAAAATCATAGTTAAAAATAACTACATAGATATGCACTATGATTATCATTATTTTATTTTTTTATTGACTGGGGAAATCAGTAACTAGTTGGGCACGTACTCGCGTGACACGTGGTCATGTTATCCAATTGTTACCACTACAATCCATATAACCTGCTGTTGAACCCCTTATAACCTGCTGTTGAACCCCTTATATTTAAACTTTAAAGACATGACTTGGGTTGTTTTTCTAAAGGTTGAGAGTTTAGATATTTGGAAATCAATGAAAATTGTTTGCATTTCCTTGTATAGAAGTGCTAGTGATTAGTTTCAATTTTCATTTAGGAAACGTTGAACTTGAGGGTAATACAAGAATTTTTTTTTTAATATGAGGTTTTTATTTCACAATTTTGTTGATTTTGTTACTAAGTGGTTTTAGCACTTGACCTGCAACGCTTTCCAAACTAGAGAAACCTATGTTTTGAGCTGCGTTAGCTTTCAAGTTTTCTGGTTATGAACTGGTAGATATCGCAGTTAAATCTCTAATCACCAATCCCACTTTTGTCCTCAGAAAAGATGAAGTAGAGTGATTGGGTTTGTCTCTAATGTTTTTGAGCTTAGGATATCTTGTTTCTTATTGAGAGGATTTTTATTGCCTTCTTGGGGATCCCTGAGCGAGGCATATCTAGGTTTATTTTATATGGTTTTTATCTTTTACCAGTTGCTTTTACCCCCTAGGCCTTTAGCCCCTTCTTCCCACAGGATAAAGTGTAACCCCACAAATAGGTCATCCTAATGTCCGGACTAGGGGAATGGGATAGATGGATGGGAGATAAGATGTAAAATGATAATATGGTGGGAACGGACGATGACTCTACAAAATCCCCTCTGGTGGCTAACCAAAACCTATGAATACAAGCTTACTAGGGCACCCCGTTAATTCTCCCAACCATGGTCAAGTGGGTTATTGTAATATCCAAGCAGTCGTCAGAAATGTAAGGAATATGATGCATATATCTGAAAGTTATAATGATCAAACATGACACATACCATGATACCTAGACCAATTACCTCATGCAACAAGAGTCTTCTCTGATGCAAGTCCAAGCCGAAGGTGATGGATGTTGTTGCTGCTGATAGGACATGTCTGATGAAGGAGAAGAAAGATGGGTCCTCCAGGGCCATGCTCAGGTCAATCCTGCTCTCGGTGCTCCATGTCTAGGACTTGTGGGCCTCGAGACATGATCTCCTAGTTATCCCTAGAAATCGGGGATAACATCTGGCTCCAACTCAGGGACATGTGCTCATCGTAGAGCGCATGAGAACCTCAGCATCTCTGGCATAAACCTGCAGACCTGCTCACACTTGAAAAGGGCATCAGCAACAAAGGTGGGGTGGTATTGCCACCCCGCAAATATAATATATATGTATATGACTGAAATAAAGCAATCAATATGCATGTGAGGAAACAAACTAACATGAAATGCAGATGGTATA
>JZKD02S0849726.1:0-14291 GCA_000966675.3 Picea glauca | reverse complement strand
ACCTTCTACCCCAAATCTAAAACCCTTTTTCACATGCACACATGGGAAGAATCAACTAACCTTTTTTATCGACGGTTGGTGTAGATCCTCCGTTGAGCTTTATCCCCTTGCTTCTATTGCTCCTTCCAAAAGGAGATCCTGCAATCAAGACAAAACTACGCATGCATGCTATTGTTCTACTAGAGGATTAGAGATCAAACAAAAATCAAAATAAAACATATAAGACTCATGTATTTGGGACAAGAAAAGTATCTTTTTATTAATCTCAAGATGAATCAACTTACAATGATTATAGAGACCGGCCACCGCTCGTTGATCCTGATCCTGGGCTCCTCCTCTTCTTTGTCCTCCAACTGCTTTGCTTGAATTCTCGTAAAGCTTGAGGAAAGGCTAAAGGGTTGGGACAAAACGGACTCGGCAATTGGGCAGAGTTTCTTTGCTATGATTTTTCCTCCTTTGAATAGTACCCCTACCCCTTCTTTTATAGGCTAGAAGGAGCTAGGGTTTTAGGCAAACTCTCGGCCATGCATGGTTGGGAGTTCCAGTTAACTGACCCAAAGCTTTTCATCCCGACGGAAACTTTCCTGATTTTTTGCTTTGTTAGGTAAACGCTGGTTGTAGTGGGCCAGCCCGCGTTCCAACGTGTGCAGTATAAGGCATGCCAGTGTTCCAACGCGCCCAGCAGTGGGTTAGGGCACGGGTTACTTGATTTGAGAGGTTTTTTAAAGAGTCTGTTCAGCATAGCTTTGGCAATGAAGGGCAATGAGTTGGCTTGATGCCAGGTGAGCATGAATGGTGCAATTTAGGGTTATAACACTACCCCATCAACACTTCCAACGATGGCTAATGTGAACTCTCTACTCTCTATTTGATTGAATTCAGGGAGTAAATACTATCTATGATGCAAATCCTCCCATGGCCTTTCAACTCCAACCATTTCCTCAACGATTGCTTTGTATAAAGGGAAAACGGTGTCCAAATAGTCTTGTGAGCTTGAAGAGTCTTGAGCCCAAATAGGCCGACGAAAGAGATCATCATCCTTGGTGACTTATGTAGTTTGATATAGGTCTATCATGGCATGTTGAACAACTTGATAAGCTATTTCATTAGTAGACAAAGGTTCATCCATCCTGGCATGAACTCGACCTTCAACCATACTAAACGACAAGGGAAGGGTCCATTGTTCTTGCATATACGAAAATCTAAATGAAGCTATCCTATCAATAGGAGAATCGTGAATGTATGAAATTGGTGTGGGCGATTCAAAAGATCTCATAAACGAAGGGTGCATCCCACAACTGATGCTCTTAGTGGCCACATGAGATTTTTCAATCCAAGGGACAATAGTCCCAAGATTAATTTCTGCATGAGAAAGGTTGGATGCCACTTGATTGATAGTCATGATTTGTTGGCACAGGGGCAGACCCAGGGTTCAACGCTACAACATTGCACCAACAAAGCCCTAACTATTGGACCTTTCGGCAACACCTGCGAAGCAGATGCAGTCTCACCCGAAGCAGTTATGAGGGGGTTGTAGGAAAGAGATGTCTACAACCAAAGGGAAGATCAAGTGAATTTAACACAAGAACAACACGGCATTCATATATCACTTATCAACTTAGATCTATTCTGCGCATCTACTTATCAGGTATAAAAAAGTAATGCAATCACAATATATCAATGAAGGAGATAAAATACCAATCACACACAACACAAAATGTACGTGGTTCACCCTCTCTCTAGGGCTATGTCCACTGAACTGTGATTTATAATATATTAGGATGAAGCATACAGTTCTTGTATGCGCTCTTAGCTAGCAGATCTTATTCCTTCTCCTCTCTTTCTCTCCCCTCCCTGTGCACCCAGCTACAGAGTTGATCTTTGCACCCTTCTGAAGATCTTACAATACTAGAAGGCTCTCACTCTCAGCACTTCTCTCTCTCGCAACAATAGTCTCTCACAACAACAACTAGATCGATCAAATACAACAATGAAAATCTTGACACCAACCCAACCCAGGTCCTTTCGACCTCTATTTATACATTACAATAGTTCAGCAACATCCTTAGGCCGAAACCTAAGTGTTCAAAACCCTAAATACCAAAACCCTAGGTGTCTAAAACCCTAGGTCAACATGACCCGCATTTTCAGGGCTTCACCGGCCTATCTTTCCTTCCTTCTCGTGTGGTGCTCCAAAGAATCCAATGATGGCTTTTACTGCTTGTTGAGTTGACCACAATCCTTCTCTCATACTTATCAGTCATCCCCGGTCTCCTTGTACAATGACTTACTTTGCTCCATCTTTTCTGCTCTTTCGCTCACTTCGACCCAGTAATAGTCACTATGTATTCCGTGAAGTTTGCATTCTCCTTTTTCTTCCTTGATCTTCATTTTCTTCCATAATCAAGGGCCAACATTCCCCCAACACTCACCTGTGACTCGTCCCGAGGCACTTCATATCTGAGCTTCCTATTTTACTTCGACTCCAGACTGCATAGTGCAGCCTCTGCTTTCTGCTCGATGCTTCCTCTTTATCCCTTGTGCAAACTTTCTTTTCTGTGTCTGGTACCCAGTTTCAACTACACCTGGTACCTAGACCCTTTTCTTCATGCTTTTACTGGGAACCTTGGGGAAGCTAGTTGTCATAGTACAATTTCAACCGGCTCCCATTCACTAATCCTTCCTTCCACTCCCCAATCAGTGTCTTCAATTGCGCAGATCCTGCCTCTATAACATAAGTGATCTCATATGGCCCTAGACAATGCGTTCTGAACTTCCCAGTATGTTTGATGAACTTACTATCATATATCAGGACTAGATCACCTTGTTTAAATGCCTTCTTCTTGATGTGTCTATCATGGTAGGCCTTCTCTCTTTCCTTTTGAACCTGTTGATGGAATCATGTAATGAATCTATCTTCCTCTAGTTCAACCAGTTGTGCAAGCCTCTCTTGAACAACGCCAAGGTCATCCATATTTGTAAAGGCAACAATTCTCAGGCTTGGTACCAAATATTCCATTGGAACAACAGCTTCGAGACCATAAACCAATTTGAAGGGGGTATGCATTGTCAGCTTCTTGCAAGTGGTTCTATAGGCCCATAATATTGTTGGTACTCTTAAATCCCAATCATCCCTGTTCACACTGCAAATCTTGGTTAGTGTTGTTTCCAAAATCTTGTTGAATGCTTCAACTGTCCCATTTGCTTGTGGATGATAAGGTGTACTCTTCTGATGGTAGACTACAAATTCTTCAGTCAGGGCTTCAACTGTCTTATTGATGAAATGTGTAACTTGATCACTCATAAGGATCTTTGGGCATCCAAACCTAGTTATGATGTCATCAAATATGAATCACGCAATTGTAGTTGCACTATAGTCCTTAACTGCTCTTGCTTCGGCCCATCTACTCAAGTATTTTGTTGATGTAATTATGTACCTTGATCCTGTGCGCTTTCCTGGTGGGTTTATAGGTCCAACAAATTCAATGGCCCATTTCTCAAATTCTTATAGGGTCAGTTGTGGTGCCAATGGAATTTCATCTCTTTCAGATGGTTTCCCAACTCTTTGGCATACATCGCAGGCTCTAGAATAGTCTTTAGCATATATGTGTAAGGTAGGCCACCAAAGGCCAGCTCTTAGAACCTTTTGCGCAGTTGCTTTTCCTACGTAATTTCCTCTTGTGATGCCTTCATGCGCTTCTGTGAGGATCAGTAGTCGTTCTGCCTCCATAACACATCTTCTCAATATCTCATCAGGTCCGATCTTGTATAGATGTCCGGCTATAAGTGAGAAATCTGCAGCACGCACAACTAGTTGTTTCTTCGAAGGAATTGTGTACTCACTAGGTGCCATTCTTGTTGACAGGAACTGGACTATCTCTGCGAAGTGGTCATCGATCTTTCTAATGGCCAATAGTTGAGCATCTGGTAGTGCATCCTCCAAACTGGTCGGTTCTTCACCATGTTGCAACCTTGACAAATGGTCAGGACCTTTATTCATTCTCCCTGGATTTACTATGATCTCAAAATCATATTCCTGAAATAGAAAAAGCCATCTGCATATCCTTCTCCCCAACATTGTCTTATTGAATAGGTATTTCAGTGCGGGGTGGTCAATAAACATTTTAAAGTGTCCTCCCAACAAGTAGTGGAAAAATTTATGCAATGTATACACCATGGTTAACCCTTCTCTCTCAGTGGTGGTGTAGTTGATCTCAGCAGTTGATAGCTTCCTGGTGGCAAAGGCTAAAGGGTGGTAAATGTATCTTGTTCTTGGTTGTGCTATCACAACTCCTAAAGCAATGGAAGACGCATCGACATGCACATGAAACTCCTTTATCCAATCTGGGAAAACCAAAATGGGTACAATAACCATTTTTTGTTTCGGTGTGTCGAAGCTCTGCTGGCATTCTTCTGTCCAACTAAACTGAAAATCCTTCTTCAACAGCTTCTCCATGGGTGATGTAATTTGAGCATAGCCCTTAATGAACTTCATGTAGTAGCCTATGTGTCCCAAGGTAGTGCGTAGTTGTTTAACTGAAGTAGGAGGGGATAGATCAACTATAATGGTGATCTTGGATGGACCTACCAGCAATCCTTAGTTACATACAATATGTCCTAACATAACTCCAAATGGTGAAAAGAAGATGCATTTCTTCAGGTTCAAGGAAATTTGGCACTGCCTACATTTATCAAACATTAGCCTTAGACATTCAATATGATTCTTCAATAAACTAAAAATAGTCCAATCATCAAAATATGCTTCTAAAAATTTCTGGAGAAATTACTTGAATGCTTTGACCACCACCCTGGAAAAGATGGTTGGGGCATTCTTCAATCCGAATGGAATTACTATGTATTGGTAGGATCCACGTTCTGTTGCAAATGTGGTCTTATGGCAATCTTCCTTGGCAATCCAGATCTGATGGTATCCTAAAAATCCATCTATAAAAGAAAATACCTCTTGGCCTCCCACATTATCTAACACTTCATCAGTGAATGGTGTAGGGAAGGGGTCATGCAAACAGGTATCATTCAGGTTACTGAGATCTACACATATCCTGATTTCTCCTATCTTCTTGTCTTGTACCACCATCGGGATAATCCACTCTGACTCTTCGACAGGTTCTATGATTCCTGCTTCCAACATTCTGTCAAGATCAATCTTCACTTTTTCCTTATATTTAGGGTTCAGTCTGTAAAGTCTCCATTTAAGTGGTCTTGCATCTAGCTTTAAAGGAATCCTCATCTCTCCCATAGGCCCTTTAATTCCCTTCATATCAATGAACTTGGTTGGAAACAAGTCCTGATATTCATGCAGTAACTCTGTAATTTTGTCAATGGTGGCAGCATCCCAGTAATCTCCAACATTTGCAAATTTTGGTGTCTACTCTGTTCCAATATTGAATTTCTTAATCTCGATTGGCTATCCAATGAATGGAATCTCAACTCCTAGTCCTTCCACATCTCTCTGACCTTCTTTTTCCGCGATGTTCACCTTCCTAGGATCATCGTCTTCATCAGCATGGATGTTGTAATAGCCTTGTAGTTGTTGGAGAGGCGCAGTCCATTCGTCCTCTTCTTTTTTCAAAGGAAGACTAGATGCCTCCTCGAATAATTTTTGTCTCACAATCTGTAATGCTTGATCTACTGACGGAAATTGGCTTTCAAATAGGAATGTAGTTACAAAATTTTGAATCATACCTTCCCAATCTATAGTGATGAGGCACAACTCTGCTTGGCGGTACCAGTTGATAGGCGTCGTGTCCAGGGTGTTAATGAATTTGTGCACCCATTTTTCTTGAGGAATGTTTCTCCAGGCTTCCTCACAACTCCGCACATGGTCCTTTGGATAGCTTCGACCTGTGTACCGAACTTCGCAGCCTTCTACTTGTGCTGAGAACCACACTTTCATCAAGGTACGACATTGTAACCAATCTGTAATGTTACTTTGTGTGCCCCCCACCATCTTGTTGTTGTGGATTTCAAGGCCTCATCCATTGCCAATAATCTATGTTGTATTGGTACACTTTATTCAAAATCCGACAAGAAGGTTTCTAAAGGATTCAGACCATCAAAGGTGGGTAAGTTGCTTACTGTTGTGCCAATCCAGCGAACTTCTCTGGTTAATTTAGCACATCTTCCTGTAGATACTTCATACATCTTATTATGCTAGTTCTCCAGTGCTTCTTCTGAGTCTGATGAACATACGTTGTCACTTCACCATCTTAAGTTTCCATCAGTTGTAGGATTAATGTAATCATGTTGTATGGTTGTTAGCTTATATATATTTTCTAGTGCATATGTGTGGTCTTCTTATCTGATAGATTATNTATCTCTGCGAAGTGGTCATCGATCTTTCTAATGGCCAATAGTTGAGCATCTGGTAGTGCATCCTCCAAACTGGTCGGTTCTTCACCATGTTGCAACCTTGACAAATGGTCAAGACCTTTATTCATTCTCCCTGGATTTACTATGATCTCAAAATCATATTCCTGAAATAGCAGAAGCCATCTGCATATCCTTCACCCCAACATTGTCTTATTGAATAGGTATTTCAGTGCGGGGTGTTCAATAAACATTTTAAAGTGTCCTCCCAACAAGTAGTGGAAAAAATTTTGCAATGCATACACCATGGTTAACCCTTCTCTCTAAGTGGTGGTGTAGTTGATCTCAGCAGTTGATAGCTTCCTGGTGGCAAAGGCTAAAGGGTGGTAAATGTATATTGTTCCCGATTGTGCTATCACAACTCTTAAAGCAATGGAAGACGCATCAACATGCACATGAAACTCCTTGATCCAATCTGGGAAAACCAGAATGGGCACAATAACCATTTTTTGTTTCGGTGTGTCGAAGCTCTGTTGGCATTCTTCTGTCCAACTAAACTGAAAATCCTTCTTCAACAGCTTCTCCATGGGTGATGTAATTTGAGCATAGCCCTTAATGAACTTCAGGTAGTAGCCTATGTGTCCCAAGGCAGTGCGCAGTTGTTTAACTGAAGTAGGAGGGGGTAGATCAACTATAATGGTGATCTTGGATGGACCTACCAGCAATCCTTAGTTACATACAATATGTCCTAACATAACTCCAAATGGTGAAAAGAAGATGCATTTCTTCAGGTTCAAGGAAATTTGGCACTGCCTACATTTATCAAACATTAGCCTTAGACATTCAATATGATTCTTCAATAAACTAAAAATAGTCCAATCATCAAAATATGCTTCTAAAAATTTCTGGAGAAATTACTTGAATGCTTTGACCACCACCCTGGAAAAGATGGTTGGGGCATTCTTCAATCCGAATGGAATTACTATGTATTGGTAGGATCCACGTTCTGTTGCAAATGTGGTCTTATGGCAATCTTCCTTGGCAATCCAGATCTGATGGTATCCTAAAAATCCATCTATAAAAGAAAATACCTCTTGGCCTCCCACATTATCTAACACTTCATCAGTGAATGGTGTAGGGAAGGGGTCATGCAAACAGGTATCATTCAGGTTACTGAGATCTACACATATCCTGATTTCTCCTATCTTCTTGTCTTGTACCACCATCGGGATAATCCACTCTGACTCTTCGACAGGTTCTATGATTCCTGCTTCCAACATTCTGTCAAGATCAATCTTCACTTTTTCCTTATATTTAGGGTTCAGTCTGTAAAGTCTCCATTTAAGTGGTCTTGCATCTAGCTTTAAAGGAATCCTCATCTCTCCCATAGGCCCTTTAATTCCCTTCATATCAATGAACTTGGTTGGAAACAAGTCCTGATATTCATGCAGTAACTCTGTAATTTTGTCAATGGTGGCAGCATCCCAGTAATCTCCAACATTTGCAAATTTTGGTGTCTACTCTGTTCCAATATTGAATTTCTTAATCTCGATTGGCTATCCAATGAATGGAATCTCAACTCCTAGTCCTTCCACATCTCTCTGACCTTCTTTTTCCGCGATGTTCACCTTCCTAGGATCATCGTCTTCATCAGCATGGATGTTGTAATAGCCTTGTAGTTGTTGGAGAGGCGCAGTCCATTCGTCCTCTTCTTTTTTCAAAGGAAGACTAGATGCCTCCTCGAATAATTTTTGTCTCACAATCTGTAATGCTTGATCTACTGACGGAAATTGGCTTTCAAATAGGAATGTAGTTACAAAATTTTGAATCATACCTTCCCAATCTATAGTGATGAGGCACAACTCTGCTTGGCGGTACCAGTTGATAGGCGTCGTGTCCAGGGTGTTAATGAATTTGTGCACCCATTTTTCTTGAGGAATGTTTCTCCAGGCTTCCTCACAACTCCGCACATGGTCCTTTGGATAGCTTCGACCTGTGTACCGAACTTCGCAGCCTTCTACTTGTGCTGAGAACCACACTTTCATCAAGGTACGACATTGTAACCAATCTGTAATGTTACTTTGTGTGCCCCCCACCATCTTGTTGTTGTGGATTTCAAGGCCTCATCCATTGCCAATAATCTATGTTGTATTGGTACACTTTATTCAAAATCCGACAAGAAGGTTTCTAAAGGATTCAGACCATCAAAGGTGGGTAAGTTGCTTACTGTTGTGCCAATCCAGCGAACTTCTCTGGTTAATTTAGCACATCTTCCTGTAGATACTTCATACATCTTATTATGCTAGTTCTCCAGTGCTTCTTCTGAGTCTGATGAACATACGTTGTCACTTCACCATCTTAAGTTTCCATCAGTTGTAGGATTAATGTAATCATGTTGTATGGTTGTTAGCTTATATATATTTTCTAGTGCATATGTGTGGTCTTCTTATCTGATAGATTATCTGTATCGCTGACCTTCATCTGGATATAAAGGTGCAATGATCCTACGTCCATCTCTTTCAAAATTCATACGTCTTTTCTTTAAATCAACCACAGTAGAATTATTGAAAGCCCAATCAATTCCTAACAACGCGGGGTAAGGACAGTTATCATCAACTATTTCATTTACCTCAAAATCTACAAATGTTCTTACTCCATCAATGTCCACAGGGACATGTTCTAATCTGCCAAAAGGGCTTATAGCTTGTTGATTAGCCATCCTAAGCCTAATAGGGGAATAGATCAACTTTGATTTTCCCATCAGCGCCCATGTTTACTTCGTCATGACATTGATCTCTGAACCTAAGTCGAGGACTACATAATCTATCTCATACTCTCCTATTTGAGCATTCAAATGTAATTCCTTATCTTTCCTTCTCTTCTTGCCAATTTGGTGTACTTCCCTATTCAGTAAGGGGTCTATCTTTCCCAACTCATATTGTCTGATTAAATTTTGTAACTCTTGTACAACGCTTTCATCCTAAATCAACTTAATACAAGTATATAAAAAATTTATGAGCTTGCTTACCTCTTTTCCTTTTTTTGGCGAAGCAGACTGATCAAATGCCAGAGGAATTCCATACTCCCTCACTTCTGGTCTTGTCTTCGATGAAGAGTTTTGGTATCCTCTGAATTCTTTTCTGGCTTCCTCAAATATTTGTCTTTCTTTCTTTGCATCAAACATTTGTGTCTTCTGTGTAGCTTTCCTGATTCCTAAATCTTCTGTAGTCTTCCCTTCATTATGTCATCTCATGTAACAGTTCCCCCTCTTGTTATAACAGCGACTCTAGGGTATTCTCCATAACGCTCAACATATATCAGTTGCACTTGTGGGTTCTATTGAGGTCCTCATCTTTCCTTAAGCTTAGCTAGCAGCACAAGACAATCTTCTATAACATGGTCAAACGAGCTGTAGTAGCTACAAGTAGTACAAGGGTTCTGGAAATCCCTTGTGAGGTGTCCTAGTTGTGCACAGTTATAATAGATTATCTATCCTCGGCCTCGACCCATTCCTCCTCCTCGTCCTCTTCCTCTAAATCCACCGCAAGGATTAAAGTTTCCTCTCCCATGAGAGTTATACTATGTAGTGTTTCCTTCTTGCTGTACTTTGCCTTGAATATTATATATGTCTCTCGACCTTTCATGCATGATATCGTAAGCCCTACAATCCCTATCATCATGTCCCACAGACTTACAAAATGTATAGTACAAATTTGTAGGTGTTTGAACATACTTTTGCATGTAGTAGCACTCACCAGAGCGATGTTTGTTTCTACATACCCCACACCAAGGTAAGGTGACTTGCTTCAAAGGGCTTGGAGCTCCAGAAGCCAAGTATTCATTGAATAGGGGACAATGTTCCTTGTCATGGCCTTCTGATCTGCATCGGACACACCAGATGTCTTCTCTTTAATCTTTTCCCTTGTCTTTATTCATATCTTTGAGCTGCAGAGACAAACTAGTTAGCTGACTCAAGATTTGACTCATACCTGAGCTGGATTCTCCCATAGGGGTTGATTCTAACTTCATGGTGATATCCAGTGCCTCAGACTGCGAAGCAATCTTCTATTGCATCAGAGGGACTATGATGTGTGGTAGGAGGGCAACAATGAACCATTCTTTGTTATGTTCATCTAGGATCTGAAAAGTCAATCGGCATGTTAAGGTTTTGAATCTCTAATCGAATTCCCAGACAGGTTCAGCCACCTTCTTCTTGATCTCTTTCAGCTTTGTAATACATTGTGACTCCGACTTGGGTTTCTTGAACTCTGCAATCAGTGCATTCTTAATCTGAATTAGTGGCTTAGGTTGTGCAAGTCCTTGNTAGATCAACTATAATGGTGATCTTGGATGGACCTACCAGCAATCCTTAGTTACATACAATATGTCCTAACATAACTCCAAATGGTGAAAAGAAGATGCATTTCTTCAGGTTCAAGGAAATTTGGCACTGCCTACATTTATCAAACATTAGCCTTAGACATTCAATATGATTCTTCAATAAACTAAAAATAGTCCAATCATCAAAATATGCTTCTAAAAATTTCTGGAGAAATTACTTGAATGCTTTGACCACCACCCTGGAAAAGATGGTTGGGGCATTCTTCAATCCGAATGGAATTACTATGTATTGGTAGGATCCACGTTCTGTTGCAAATGTGGTCTTATGGCAATCTTCCTTGGCAATCCAGATCTGATGGTATCCTAAAAATCCATCTATAAAAGAAAATACCTCTTGGCCTCCCACATTATCTAACACTTCATCAGTGAATGGTGTAGGGAAGGGGTCATGCAAACAGGTATCATTCAGGTTACTGAGATCTACACATATCCTGATTTCTCCTATCTTCTTGTCTTGTACCACCATCGGGATAATCCACTCTGACTCTTCGACAGGTTCTATGATTCCTGCTTCCAACATTCTGTCAAGATCAATCTTCACTTTTTCCTTATATTTAGGGTTCAGTCTGTAAAGTCTCCATTTAAGTGGTCTTGCATCTAGCTTTAAAGGAATCCTCATCTCTCCCATAGGCCCTTTAATTCCCTTCATATCAATGAACTTGGTTGGAAACAAGTCCTGATATTCATGCAGTAACTCTGTAATTTTGTCAATGGTGGCAGCATCCCAGTAATCTCCAACATTTGCAAATTTTGGTGTCTACTCTGTTCCAATATTGAATTTCTTAATCTCGATTGGCTATCCAATGAATGGAATCTCAACTCCTAGTCCTTCCACATCTCTCTGACCTTCTTTTTCCGCGATGTTCACCTTCCTAGGATCATCGTCTTCATCAGCATGGATGTTGTAATAGCCTTGTAGTTGTTGGAGAGGCGCAGTCCATTCGTCCTCTTCTTTTTTCAAAGGAAGACTAGATGCCTCCTCGAATAATTTTTGTCTCACAATCTGTAATGCTTGATCTACTGACGGAAATTGGCTTTCAAATAGGAATGTAGTTACAAAATTTTGAATCATACCTTCCCAATCTATAGTGATGAGGCACAACTCTGCTTGGCGGTACCAGTTGATAGGCGTCGTGTCCAGGGTGTTAATGAATTTGTGCACCCATTTTTCTTGAGGAATGTTTCTCCAGGCTTCCTCACAACTCCGCACATGGTCCTTTGGATAGCTTCGACCTGTGTACCGAACTTCGCAGCCTTCTACTTGTGCTGAGAACCACACTTTCATCAAGGTACGACATTGTAACCAATCTGTAATGTTACTTTGTGTGCCCCCCACCATCTTGTTGTTGTGGATTTCAAGGCCTCATCCATTGCCAATAATCTATGTTGTATTGGTACACTTTATTCAAAATCCGACAAGAAGGTTTCTAAAGGATTCAGACCATCAAAGGTGGGTAAGTTGCTTACTGTTGTGCCAATCCAGCGAACTTCTCTGGTTAATTTAGCACATCTTCCTGTAGATACTTCATACATCTTATTATGCTAGTTCTCCAGTGCTTCTTCTGAGTCTGATGAACATACGTTGTCACTTCACCATCTTAAGTTTCCATCAGTTGTAGGATTAATGTAATCATGTTGTATGGTTGTTAGCTTATATATATTTTCTAGTGCATATGTGTGGTCTTCTTATCTGATAGATTATGTGTATCGTTGACCTTCATATGGATATAAAGGTGCAATGATCCTAAGTCCATCTCTTTCAAAATTCATACTTCTTTTCTTTAAATCAACCACAGTGGAATTATTGAAAGCCCAATCAATTCCTAACAGCGCGGGGTAAGGACAGTTATCATCAACTATTTCATTTACCTCAAAATATGCAAATGTTCTTACTCCATCAATGTCCACAAGCACATGTTCTAATCTACCAAAAGGGCATATATCTTGTTGATTAGCCATCCTAAGCATGATAGGGGAATAGATCAACTTTGATTTTCCCATCAGCGCCCAGGTTTACTTCGTCATGACATTGATCTATGACCCTAAGTCGAGGACTACATAATCTATCTCATACTCTCCTATTTGAGCATTCAAATGTAATTCCTTATCTTTCCTTCTCTTCTTGCTAATTTGGTGTACTTCCCTATTCAGTAAGGGGTCTATATTTCCTATCTCATATTGTCTGATTAAATTTTGTAACTCTTATACAATGCTTTCATCCTAAATCAACTTAATACAAGTATATAAAAAATTTATGAGATTTCTTACCTCTTTTCCTTCTTTTGGTGAAGCAGACTGATCAAATGCCAGAGGAATTCCATACTCCCTCACTTTTGGTCTTGTCTTCGATGAAGATTTTTGGTATCCTCTGAATTCTTTTCTGGCTTCCTCAAATATTTGTCTTTCTTTCTTTGCATCAAACATTTGTGTCTTCTGTGTAGCTTTCCTGATTCCTGAATCTTCTGTAGTCTTCCCTTCATTCTGTCATCTCATGTAACAGTGCCCCCTCTTGTTATAACAGTGACTCTAGGGTCTTCTCCAAAACGCTCAGCATATATTAGTTGCACTTGTGGGTTCTGTTGAGGTCCTCGTCTTTCCTGAAGCTTAGCTAGCAGCACAAGACAATCTTCTATAACATGGTCAAACGAGCTGCAGTAGCTACAAGTAGTACAAGGGTTCTGGAAATCCCTTGCGAGGTGTCCTAGTTGTGCACAGTTATAATAGATTATCTATCCTTGGCCTCGACCCATTCCTCCTCCTCGTCCTCTTCCTCTGAATCCACCGTGAGGATTAAAGTTTCCTCTCCCATGAGAGTTATACAGTGTAGTGTTTCCTTCTTGCTGTACTTCGCCTTGAATATTATATATGTCTCTCGACCTTTCATGCATGAGATCGTAAGCCCTACAATCCCTATCATCATGTCCCACAGACTTACAAAATGTACAGTACAAATTTGTAGGTGTTTGAACATACTTTTGCATGTAGTAGCACTCACCAGAGCGATGTTTGTTTCTACATACCCCACACCAAGGTAAGGTGACTTGCTTCAAAGGGCTTGGAGCTCCAGAAGCCAAGTATTCATTGAATAGGGGACAATGTTCCTTGTCATGGCCTTCTGATCTGCATCGGACACACCAGATGTCTTCTCTTTAATCTTTTCCCTTGTCTTTATTCATATCTTTGAGCTGCAGAGACAAACTAGTTAGCTGACTCAAGATTTGACTCATACCTGAGCTGGATTCTCCCATAGGGGTTGATTCTAACTTCATGGTGATATCCAGTGCCTCAGACTGCGAAGCAATCTTCTATTGCATCAGAGGGACTATGATGTGTGGTAGGAGGGCAACAATGAACCATTCTTTGTTATGTTCATCTAGGATCTGAAAAGTCAATCGGCATGTTAAGGTTTTGAATCTCTAATCGAATTCCCAGACAGGTTCAGCCACCTTCTTCTTGATCTCTTTCAGCTTTGTAATACATTGTGACTCCGACTTGGGTTTCTTGAACTCTGCAATCAGTGCATTCTTAATCTGAATTAGTGGCTTAGGTTGTGCAAGTCCTTG
>JZKD02S0849682.1:0-14291 GCA_000966675.3 Picea glauca | reverse complement strand
TTTCTTTTATTCTAACGCAGCTGTGAATGGCGTCGGCGAAACAATGAAGAACGAGAGCAATGGCATCGATCTCCTCTGCTCATTTTCATCATTTGAAATACATCCCGACATCATCGACAATGACGATATCGATACCCTCTGCCCATGTTCATCATATGAATTGCTTCAGCTCTTTCACGCCCCAAAATGCTAATACCTCATGCAAATTTTCCACTGTGGGAACTCCTTACAGACGCGGAAGAAGCAGATTAAATAGGCAATTGGCTTGTAGGGGAGCTTCGGAACCCATAATAGCCGAAGAAACAGAAGAAAAAGACAGGGGAATATGGATAACAGAGTCCGGCAAGTTTTCCATCTCGGACTCCCAGCTCAGCTCTCGCGGCTTCGAGCTTCATTACTCCTTAGACAACCTGGATTTGGATGAATTGAATGCCCTGTTTGTCAAAGTGGGGTTTCCCCGCAGGCAGAAGGATAGGCTCAAACGCGCTCTGCATAACACGCCGTCCATGCTGTGGGTGGAAGAGAAGAGATCCGGCAAGGTTGTTGCATTTTCGAGGGCTACAGGGGACGATGTGTTCAATGCAATCATATGGGATGTTGTGGTGGATCCCGGCTTACAAGGGATTGGATTGGGCAAGGCTATTATGGAGCGTTTGATGGCCAGTTTGCTGGATAAGGGTATTACGAATATTGCTCTTTATGCTGAACCCCATGTGTTGGGGTTTTATCGGCCCCTGGGATTCACTGCAGATCCTGATGGAATCAAGGCTATGGTCTATTCTAAGACAATTTCAGGAAACCGATGAGGGAAAGACAAATTGGGTATGTTGTAGTTTTACATTTGGAATTTGGTTTGGAGGTTTTGGGTTTTTGATCATTACTTCCAGGCCTCGAATTCCAAGTTGGTTTGTTTTCCATCCTGCTATTGGTGTTGAGACTGTCTTGTTAAGTTCAGATAAAGTTCTTATTTGGATATTCAAATTCCTTGTTAAGGCAAATAGGGTAATGCTCAGATATACATCTCGAATTTGGTTTGGAGGTTTTGGGTTTTCTATTATTATTTTCACCCCCCGAATTCCAATTGGTTTGTTTTCAACCCTGAAATCGGTATGGAGATTGACTTATCACGTTCGGACATACTTGGGTAATCAAATTACTTGTTAAGGCAAATTGGGTAATGCCCGGGTTTATATTTGGAATTTGTTTGGAGGTTCGGGGTTTTCTATCATTATTTTCAGGCTTCGAATTCCAAGTTGTTTTGTTTTGAACCTTGCAATCGGTATCTAGACTGACTTGTCACGTTCAGACAAAGTTCTTGGGTAATCAAATTACTTGGGTATTCAAATTACTGGTCAAGGCTGTCAGTGTATATACACACAGTTGTAAGTTAACTTAGGTAAATATTAAATGCTCAGTAGGTATACCTGCCAACTACCCTTCTTAAATGCTGGACTCCGAGTTTGTAAATAGGGAGCCTCCTTTTGTATTTCAAACAAAGCAGATCTAAGAGATGCAGTGATTCTATTATTATTTCAATTGGCTTTTGAGTCTTTGTTAATTTCATGAGTTCTGTTGTCTGTATGGAGTTGAAGCCCGTTATGATCCGGTTGTATGTGGTCTGATTTCACAAAGGCAAATTGGATAATGCTCAGATTTACATCTCAAATTTGGTTTGGAGGTTTTGGGTTTTCTATAATTATTTTCTGCCCCCGAATTCCAAGTTGGTTTGTTTTCAATCCTGCAATTGGTATGTAGACTGACTTGTCACGTTCAGACAAATTTCTTACTTGGGTAATCAAATTACTGGTTAAGGCAATTTGGGTAATGCCCAGATTTGTATCTCGAATTTGGTTTGGAGGTTTTGGATTTTCTGTCATTATTTGCAGCCCCCAAATTTCAAGTTTGTTTGTTTTCAACCCTGCAATCAGTGTGTAGACTGACTTTGTCACGTTCAGACAAAGTTCTTACTCGGGTAATCAAATTACTTGTCAAGGCAAATTCGGTAATGCCCAGATTTACATTTGGAATTAGTTTTGGAGGTTTTGAGTTTTCTATCATTATTTTCAGGCCCCGAGTTCCAAGTTGGTTTGTTTTCAACCCTGCAATTAGTGTGTACACTGGCTTGTTAAGTTTTGATGAACTTATCGGATATTAGAATTAGCAAATTGGGTAATGCTCAGAGTCACATCTGGAATTTGCTTTGGTTTTGAATTTTATATCATTAATTTTGAGGCCCCAAATCCCGAGTTGGTTTATTACCATCCCTGTAATCGTTATGTACATTGACTTGTTCAGTTTAGATAATATTCTTACAAGGAACCCAAAATTCAAAATGGTAAAGGATGCCATTTTAACCCTTCTCAGCAATCCTCACTTCTAATTGTGTCTGCATTTTATTGCCAAGAATGTGCTACTTCTCGGTTGCTGTGCTTTATGCAGAATAACTGTAAGCAGGTTTGGTTCATTTCTAAAGAACTTCCAACTATGAGGATGGACATATATTTTATTGCATGTCTTGGTGAGTGCTGGAAAATTTAGAGCTGCTTTACTTCCAAGGATGACCTTGTCGAAGAAAGGATATTGTCCTTGCCATGCAGAAGTGGAGAATTGATCTTAATATATGCAAAGGTCATTCAAGTTACTGTTCCATTTTCACACAATGTTAGTTTAAGTATATCAAATTTCCCTGATCTTGATAGTGAAAGTAGTTGTATTTACCGGATAACATACAATGTTTTGGCTTTTAATTGGATGGCAGTATGTTACCCCCCAAATTCCATCGAATTTCAAATTTCATTTGCATAGGTAGCATAAGCCATGCAATGTAACAACGATGAAGTGATGCTATTTCTGTGATGGAATGCAAAACGGTGTATGGATCCATGGAAGGGGTCAACTCTCCATTGGTGAAATTCTAATAAAATGAAATGGTATTGTAAACAAAATAAAAGGGACTAAAAAGTGAAAAAACGTCTGACCAAAAAACAATAAAACAGCCTGGGGTGGAAGGGATTGGTGCTCTTACAGCCAGAGGTGAAAGGTTTGTCAATTCTTCGTTGGTGCAACCCTCATAAAATAAAATGGAAAAAAATTGACGTTTAACGTAAACTGAAAAAAAGTGACGTAAAAAGTAAAAAATGGTGTCTTAACAAAATAAATTAGTATAAATCCATCTTAATTGTGGATCTTTTAAGCATGGAAAGCTTTGCACTTGGGTTTTTAAAATCTCTTTCAGTGCTTAAGATGGATCTATGTTAATGTTAATGTTATGCAGTAAAATTCATCTTAAGCTGTCTTTCATCAATATCTTGGATAAGAATGACATTATTGCCTTCTATACTTTCTGCGAGATTTGCATTTCTATGATGGCATTGTCGAAATGGAATGATACAAATTTTCCTTTGATCTGGTTTATTAATTTCTTGGGTAAGAATGACATTATTACCTATTATGCTCCATGTGAGATTTGCATTCTTCTATGATGGCATTGTCAAAATGGAATGATACAAATTGGTCTTTTGATCTGGTTTTTGCAAGTGGCATGCATTGCTACAGAGAGCAGAATACATCTTTATAATAATGAAGTTTGTGAAAGTCATACGCAACCAAAAGGATGGTTGCCATAGTTACGATCCAAAGAGAGATCAATTTGTTTTCTTTAATACAATACAGAGAACAGAATACATCTTTATAATAATGAAGTTTGTGAAAGTCATACGCAACCAAAAGGATGGTTGCCATAGTTACGATCCAAAGAGAGATCAATTTGTTTTCTTTAATACAAGAGATGGAGACGAATGGTCTAAACCACATCAACTGGCTGTCTTAAGATCATACATTAGATTGAGTTATTAAGATTGCAGAGCATCTTGTCTTGTTGTAAATTAAAAAAATAACAGAGCAGAGATGTGCTGCGACATACAATATGTAATTGAACAGAGGAACCCAATAATCAAGAGTGCGTTTCATAGAGACATGCAACTTTACTGGACTGCTATTTGTTTTAAATATCAATTCAAGATATCAATTTATATGCTCAGGCAAACAAATGCTTAAATCATAGACTAATATAAAAGGATGGTGCTTAAATGATAGATTAATTCAAAGAGATGGGGTGTGGACGGACTCGGCAATGTCTCGACAGAAGCCCTTGGAGTTCTAGGTGGAAAATTCCTCTTGTATTAGGTCAATAAAATAATTCATGTCACATCAATGCTTCCTTTCCATCAACAGAGAGACTAAATAGAATAGAATGGCTATTTGGCAACCAGGCCCATCCTTCTTTTCTGTTTTTGTGGGAGCTAATGAACATGGCAATAGACAACTGTAACATAGTTCATGTCACATCAACTCTTCCTTTCCATCAACAGTGACTAAATAGAATAGAATGGCTATTTGGCAGCTAGGCCCCACTCTACTCTGTGTTTGTGGGAGCTAATGAACATGGCAATAGGCTACTCTCACTATCCGGCATGCTAATATTCAAAAGGACCGGGAAATTGTGCGCTTAACATTTTGCCACATTGATGCTCTCAAACTACTTAAAATTCGTTAAAAGGTTTGGGGTGGATTAGTGCCAGCCAGTTTTCTCGCCTGTGCTTCCATGAACATCTTATGGGTCTTAATGGAATGGACAAATGAGCCCATCAACATCTTAGAGAGAGACATGTTATAACTGCATTCAATGGGAGCACTTATCCTAGCCTTTTTCAAGGACTAAACTAGATTTTTGTAAGATTTGTCATCCTGAAATGAGTACATTCCCTATAATGAAGACAAGATGCAGCTAAAGCATTTACATCAATAATTAAATGAAAATTTAGTTCTACTAGAAAATGTTAACACTATCTACCATTTTATTTGTTTATTCTAAAATGTTGAAATAAATCAGTCCAACAGTATCAATGCAATGCGGAGCGTTTGGGCCACTCTATCGTTTAAGGTTTCATTGATTAATGATTGGTTTTTTCCTGTAAACATATGTATAAATATTGTTCGATGTGAATAAAGTTTGTGCCTTGAGAAGAGGCCCCTTGAAAGTCATTTTTTATTTTTGGTCTTTGCTAATTCTGAATTTGCCTAGTTGTCTTTGCAGGGTTTGATTCTTCCTGTTTTAGGCTGCGTCTCTCTGCGTCTTTTTGATTTATCAGTTACCATGTTTTTATCTTTGTTTTCTATTTTTGCAACATGGTATCTGAGCTGTTGGTTGCAACATGAGTTTTTCTTTCTGTTCGTTGCAACATGAGTTTTTTCTTTCCACTCTCCAATACCATTTTTGATGGAAAATTCTTCTTAACAGAGTTTTGTTTTCCTTTTTTAGTCAGACATTGAATAAAAATGGCGTCTGACATTGTCTCAGATTTTGAGAGCTATGTGAGACAATTTGATGGCCAATATTTTAATATCTGGCAATTGAGGATGAAAATGTTGTTAATGGAAAAGGTCCTATGCAGATTGGTGGACGGGAAAGATGAAAATGTTGTTAATGGAAAAGGTCCTATGCAGATTGGTGGACGGGAAAGATACGAAACCGACATAGAGTGTAGAAAGAAACGTTCTCTAGTGTCCCCTCGTTCACATTCTAAAATGAAATGTTTCACAATGGAGTTGATGGGAATTGGTTCTTATTTGTGCAATAAGCATTTTGGCTCTCCAAGATATATTGGTCCTGATGTATGCTTTTTGATGATGATTGTATGTGGGATTAAACTCTTCAATATAATACTCTTTCTTTCTCCCGTGCCCTTTATCCCAATTTCGTTTGTGGAACCTATCAATAACAAAAGCCTTTATCTCTTTACTGTTAGTAGGGCACTTGTTCAAGTGGATATCCCATTTACTAAGCCATTTAATATTTTGCTTCATCCACGTTTTCTTTCTTTTGCTCAATATGTCATTGAAGACGATCTTAGGCCATCGACTGTCTTCCATTTGCTCATTTTTTTTAAGATACCTTATGAGACGCACCATAGCAATTGCTTCAATAGGAGCAACCCCCATTTCACTCAGCATGATATCATAAGGGACTGAACGTTTAATCTTAAACTTGTTTGTGATCAAGCGTTTTTGGAATCTTCTCAATTTGTTTCCACTGTAAGTTAGATGTGCTGCTGGCCCACACTTCACAACCATATAGAACCACCAAGATCACTAAAAGTCCAAAGAGAGTTTGCATAGTCTTCCAATCCCATATCTCTGCTTCTCTGCATCTATTTTGAAAAGCATAGAACGCTTTCCAACCTCCCAAAGTTTTTTTCTTTCTGCAACCTTCCCAACTTAGATTTTTGTTGAAGTCAAATCCGAGGTATTTGTAATCTGCCACTTCGTCAAGAGTGTTGCCTTCAAAGTAGAACTTATGTTTCTTATGTGTTCTTTTACTAGAAAAAATTACCACTTTCGTCTTGCTAGTATTGACTTGCATTCCCACTGTACTACAAAAGCGCTCAAGGGAAATTAGGTGTTTTTGCAACCTATGAATGGATTTAGCAATCAAAATAAGGTCATCTGCATACAAAAGAATCTTTATCACAAAATCACCCAAAAGAGCACCATCACTCTCCTGTGAGTTTAACCACTCTTCAAGTTTGTCAATATATAAGCCAAAGAGGGTAGGGGACAATGGGCACCCTTGCTTGACCCCAATATCGCTCCTAAAACTTTCGAAGATATCAGCTGACATTTTGATTTTGACTTTGACCTCCGCATATAGCCTATGGACGACATCTCTAAGATGTATAGGAACCCCAAGTTCCTCCATTCTATGCCAAAGCTTATCTCTAGGGATTGTGTCAAAAGTTTTTTTGAAATCGACAAAGCAACATAAGGCTTCCTCTTTTTTCTCCCACACTTTTTCAATGACGTGCCTTAGAGTTATTCCGTGATCAATTGTTGAGTGTTTAGGTTTGAAACTTGCTTGCCCTTTGGCACACTTATCCCCTTCTTCTGCGCACTTGTTGATTCCGTTTTCTAGCATACTTCCAAATAATTTCGCAAACAAGGGGTTTATCATTATGGTCCTATAGTTGGAGGGATTGTTGACATCCTCACTCTTGAAAAGTGGTATTGCTAAGCTCGTTGTCCAATCTGTAGGGAATCCCTGCTGAATGATGTTGTTGAAAATTTTCATAATGTGAGGTGCAAGAGTTTTTGAACCCCACTTTAGATATTCTACTTGGAGTTCAACTAAATCTTTTGCTTTTCCAACACCCAACTTTTTGATACCCACTTCAATTTCTTGCATGGTGAAGAGTTTAGTAGTAGTGTTGACCAAGGGAGGAGGGTCCACCTTAGGATCTTGCTCATAAAGCTGCTTTGCATACTCGAACCATTGATAGGCTGTGATATTATTTTCATTTNTACAGAGAACAGAATACATCTTTATAATAATGAAGTTTGTGAAAGTCATACGCAACCAAAAGGATGGTTGCCATAGTTACGATCCAAAGAGAGATCAATTTGTTTTCTTTAATACAAGAGATGGAGACGAATGGTCTAAACCACATCAACTGGCTGTCTTAAGATCATACATTAGATTGAGTTATTAAGATTGCAGAGCATCTTGTCTTGTTGTAAATTAAAAAAATAACAGAGCAGAGATGTGCTGCGACATACAATATGTAATTGAACAGAGGAACCCAATAATCAAGAGTGCGTTTCATAGAGACATGCAACTTTACTGGACTGCTATTTGTTTTAAATATCAATTCAAGATATCAATTTATATGCTCAGGCAAACAAATGCTTAAATCATAGACTAATATAAAAGGATGGTGCTTAAATGATAGATTAATTCAAAGAGATGGGGTGTGGACGGACTCGGCAATGTCTCGACAGAAGCCCTTGGAGTTCTAGGTGGAAAATTCCTCTTGTATTAGGTCAATAAAATAATTCATGTCACATCAATGCTTCCTTTCCATCAACAGAGAGACTAAATAGAATAGAATGGCTATTTGGCAACCAGGCCCATCCTTCTTTTCTGTTTTTGTGGGAGCTAATGAACATGGCAATAGACAACTGTAACATAGTTCATGTCACATCAACTCTTCCTTTCCATCAACAGTGACTAAATAGAATAGAATGGCTATTTGGCAGCTAGGCCCCACTCTACTCTGTGTTTGTGGGAGCTAATGAACATGGCAATAGGCTACTCTCACTATCCGGCATGCTAATATTCAAAAGGACCGGGAAATTGTGCGCTTAACATTTTGCCACATTGATGCTCTCAAACTACTTAAAATTCGTTAAAAGGTTTGGGGTGGATTAGTGCCAGCCAGTTTTCTCGCCTGTGCTTCCATGAACATCTTATGGGTCTTAATGGAATGGACAAATGAGCCCATCAACATCTTAGAGAGAGACATGTTATAACTGCATTCAATGGGAGCACTTATCCTAGCCTTTTTCAAGGACTAAACTAGATTTTTGTAAGATTTGTCATCCTGAAATGAGTACATTCCCTATAATGAAGACAAGATGCAGCTAAAGCATTTACATCAATAATTAAATGAAAATTTAGTTCTACTAGAAAATGTTAACACTATCTACCATTTTATTTGTTTATTCTAAAATGTTGAAATAAATCAGTCCAACAGTATCAATGCAATGCGGAGCGTTTGGGCCACTCTATCGTTTAAGGTTTCATTGATTAATGATTGGTTTTTTCCTGTAAACATATGTATAAATATTGTTCGATGTGAATAAAGTTTGTGCCTTGAGAAGAGGCCCCTTGAAAGTCATTTTTTATTTTTGGTCTTTGCTAATTCTGAATTTGCCTAGTTGTCTTTGCAGGGTTTGATTCTTCCTGTTTTAGGCTGCGTCTCTCTGCGTCTTTTTGATTTATCAGTTACCATGTTTTTATCTTTGTTTTCTATTTTTGCAACATGGTATCTGAGCTGTTGGTTGCAACATGAGTTTTTCTTTCTGTTCGTTGCAACATGAGTTTTTCTTTCCTCTCTCCAATACCATTTTTGATGGAAAATTCTTCTTAACAGAGTTTTGTTTTCCTTTTTTAGTCAGACATTGAATAAAAATGGCGTCTGACATTGTCTCAGATTTTGATAGCTATGTAAGACAATTTGATGGCCAATATTTTAATATCTGGGAATTGAGGATGAAAATGTTGTTAATGGAAAAGGTCCTATGCAGATTGGTGGATGGGAAAGATACGAAACCGACATAGAGTGTAGAAAGAAAGAAAGAAAATGATTTTAGTATCCCCTCGTCTCGTTCACATTCTAAAATGAAATGTTTTTCTGTTTCGCTTCTTTTGGTCTTTTCCAACGCCCAGTTTCACAATGGAGTTGATGGGAATTGGTTCTTATTTGTGCAATAAACATTTTGGCTCTCCAAGATATATTGGCCCCGATGTATGCTTTTTGATGATGATTGTATGTAGGATTAAACTCTTCAATATAATACTCTTTCTTTCTCCCGAGCCCTTTATCCCAATTTCGTTTGTGGAACCTATCAATAACAAAAGTCTTTATCTCTTTATTTGGATATCCCATTTACTAAGCCATTTAATATTTTGCCTCATCCACGTCTTTTTTCTTTTGCTCAATATGTCATTGAAGACGATCTTAGGCCATCGACTGTCTTCCATTTGTTCATTTTTTTTAAGATATCTTATGAGACGCACCATAGCAATTGCTTCAATAGGAGCAACCCCCATTTCACTCAGCATGATATCATAAGGGACTGAACTTTTAATCTTAAACTTGTTTGTGATCAAGCATTTTTTGAATCTTCTCAATTTGTTTCCACTGTAAGTCAGATGTGCTGCTGGCCCACACTTCACAACCATATAGAACCACCAAGATCACTAAAAGTCCAAAGAGAGTTTGCATAGTCTTCCAATCCCATATCTTTGCTTCTCTGCATCTATTTTGAAAAGCATAGAACGCTTTCCAACCTCCCAAAGTTCTTTTATTTCTGCAACCTTCCCAACTTAGATTTTTGTTGAAGTTAATTCCGAGGAATTTGTAATCTGCGACTTCTTCAAGAGTGTTGCCTTCAAAGTAGAACTTATGTTGCTTATGTGTTATTTTGCTAGAAAAAAATATCACTTTCGTCTTGCTAGTATTGACTTGCATTCCCACTGTACTACAAAAGCGCTCAAGGGAAATTAGGTGTTTTTGCAACCCATGAATGGATTTAGCAATCAAAATAAGGTCATCTGCATACAAAAGAATCTTTATCACAAAATCACCCAAAAGAGCACCATCACCCTCCTGTGAGTTTAACCACTCTTCAAGTTTGTCAATATATAAACCAAAGAGGGTAGGGGACAATGGGCACCCTTGCTTGACCCCAATATCGCTCCTAAAACTTTCAGAGATATCATCTGACACTCTGATTTTGACTTTGACCTCCTCATATAGCCTATGGACGACAACTCTAAGATGTATAGGAACCCTAAGTTCCTCCATTCTATGCCAAAGCTTATCTCTAGGGATTGTGTCAAAAGTTTTTTTGAAATCGACAAAGCAACATAAGGCTTCCTCTTTTTTCTCCCACACTTTTTCAATGATGTGCCTTAGATTTATACCGTGATCAATCGTTGAGTGTTTAGGTCTGAAACCTGCTTGCCCTTTGGCACGCTTATCCCGTTCTTCCGCCCACTTGCTGATTCTGTTTTCTAGCATACTTCCAAATAATTTCGCAAACAAGGGGTTTATCATTATGGTCCTATAGTTGGAGGGATTGTTGACATCCCCACTCTTGAAAAGTGGTATTGCTAAGCTCGTTGTCCAATCTGTAGGGAATCCCTGCTGAATGATGTTGTTGAAAATTTTCATAATGTGAGGTGCAAGAGTTTTTGAACCCCACTTTAGATATTCTGCTTGGAGTTCAACTAAATCTTTTGCTTTTCCAACACCCAACTTTTTGATACCCACTTCAATTTCTTGCACGGTGAAGAGTTTAGTAGTAGTGTTGACCAAGGGAGGAGGGTCCACCTTAGGATCTTGCTCATAAAGCTGCTTTGCATACTCGAACCATTGATAGGCTGTGATATTATTTTCATTTTGTTTTTTTCTTGTTTGAAGCTCCTTCCCAAATAACTTGGGGTTATTTTTCCCTAAAAAGATTAATTCCTCCCTCGAGATCATGAAATCAACTTTCTTCTTTCTTACAATTTGCTTGTAAGATTTTATGTTTATTTCTTTGTGGCTTGACTCTTTCAAAGTTTTCCTTGCTGTTTTGCATTCCTCATCAAACCAAACATTAACCGGAAAGCAGTTTGTTTCAGATTTCCTATTTTTTGCTCTTTTGCATTTTGTAAGTGCGCTTTGGATTAAATTTGTTAGCTCATGGCTATGAAGGCTCTGGGATGGAATTTTCTCCTCGTTAAACAACCTCTTTAGTGCTATCTTGAAGGTATTACAATTTTTTTGAGTCAACATAATTCTACCCTTTGAAGGAGGTTGTTGGATGTGCTGATTTTTAGTCTCATGTTGTTGTTGTTCAGCCCAAGTTAGACTTAAATAGATTGGTTTATAATCAGTGTTCAGCTCCCACAGTTGTTCACCAATCAAAACTTCCTCTATTTTCTCATACAAGCCAAGTGAGCAAATTGCATAGTATCATTCACCATAGATGAAATTAGGAAGTGGGAGATATGAAAGGCCGACATTGTATCATTCACCATTAGTTTGACAATATTGATCCCATTGTCAGAAGGGCGTATACAATGAAGGTTGCACGGGATTCGTTGATTAAAATGAATGAGACAAAGGCCATGAGCACAACCGAGACCACATTTTTGAGGAAGAATTTCCTCGGGATGAAGATGCAAGAATAAAAAAGCTTGGGAGATTATATTGTCTAATTTCAAGGTCCTCACAGATGATTTACCCCCTGTGGTGCATTACTCTCAGATGAGGATGCTATCATGTTGCATGAATGTCCACTAGTTTTCGATAAGGATGTTATTATGTTGTGTGAGTATCCAGAACACAAGTAGATTGGGTTTGTGGGTAAGAGTATGCAACAACTGCAATAAGGCAAGAAGCTTTGTTCAAATTTGCAAGAAAAAGTATAAGTTGGGATTGACAATAATATATACTAAAAAATATAAAAAATAAGCTAAAAAACAGAGGATTTTTTTTTTTTTTTTTTAAATTGAAACATAATATATATATATATATATATATATATATATATATATATATATATATATATATATTTGGAATAGACTTCCCCTAATTTGGAGGATGGTACCCTGGGTAAACTAGATTTTGTAGAAATCCTTTCTATAGCTTGCTCATTTAAGAGCTCAACATGTCACTTGCGGGAATTGAACCTGGGTGGGGGAAAACACCGCTTAGCACAAACCACTTGGGCTAAACCCAATTGACTTAAAGCATTTGATAATGGTAACATGTTCTACCCCTATGTGGATGTGCATCTGTACATAGATTGAGTTTGTGTGACATTAATTAAAACTTTTATTGACTATTCATGACTATATATAATATATTTCTAGTGCCATGGTATGTTTTGTAAATTTGACCTACAACTTTATTCCATTTTGTGAGTTTGTTAAAGAAATTTGCAAATCTATAGATGCACGAACCACCAATAGTTTCATAAACTATGAGATTCAATCTTTTTTTAGTTCCTTGTTCCAAGTCCAACGCTATTTTGCTCCCAAGTGTGGTTGGTGGTACTTGGGTGCCTTTGCATTTTTCTTTGGATGGTAACCACTCGGTATTGCTCATATGAATGATTTCAACGAACTTCAATTTTTTGAAGTCTTTGATATTTTGATTTTGATGTTCTTTATGATCCTAAATCGCCATATCAATCAAAAGGAATAATGTCAGCAGCTATAAACATTTAAGACATGAATTAGAGTTGTTCAATATCTAAACATTGGTGTAAAAAGATCCATGTATATTCACTTAAGCATAGTAATAGCTTATATTTGAGTGTGAACAAAACTAAATAACTAAGAGGGTTTAGTCCTCTTAATTCATATAATCCCATTTTTTTTTTTAAATGACATGATTGATAGATCGATTGTATTTTAAAATATTTTTTGTACTTTTTTGGCATGAAAAACAACAATGATTCAATTAATTTTTGATGTTTTCTCTTAGGATTTTGGACCCCACATCGTGGAGAGTTCATAGATGTTCCTTGCATGTCTAAGAGCTCATAGAAGATCGTAGAAGGACAACGAGTTTCTACAAGCTCTCGAGAAAAAGGAGCAACAAAATAAAGCTTCCAAAAAGCTCCCGAAAAGTTCCCAAGCTTCCAAAGGATCTCCTAAAAAATAATGTTTTTGACAAGCTCCAAAGCTCTTGGGAGTGGAGATACGTTAGGTACCCGTGCTACTATGGGATGCTATGATTACCCTTCTTGCAAGTATCCCTCATTTATATGAAGAGATTGTGTTGGTTTTAAGGTCAATTCAAAAATTGATCTTCAAGGAAGCACATTCAACGATTATTAGGGAATAAACAAGGGAGAAGGACGTTGGGTTGATACAAAACTATAATGCTTAGAGATTGTTCTTTGCAAATGGAAAGTTCAAAGGAAGGAAGAGAGGTAAAGTGAAGACACAACATCAGAGTCCTGAAATGAAGGCTCCAAATGCAAGACGAAGGTAAAGTGTTTTAACTCTCACGAACATGGTACGTTAAAAATCATTGCCCCAAACTTATCACTGAAAAATAGGTGGAGTGATTTGGCAAATATCTCTTTGGATTTATTGTTTTTGGCAATGTCAATGGCATCAAGAGTTTCAATATTTGGATTTGGGTGCCACTCAACATAAAAGTGTCAATCAAAGTTGTTTCTGCAATATGAGTTGGTTCCTGTAGTGAGAATGTTGATGTTTTGATGTGGAAAAGAACATGAAGTTGTGGGAAAAGGAATTGTCTTGGTGATGATGCCAAATGGTGTATGCAAATAAATTCATTGATTTGGAATGTATCATTATATAATTTTTCATCTATCTTGTTACTTTTTGGGAGGAAACATGGGGAGAATTGGTTTGTAGGGTCCATTTTAGGGATGGGTCCTAGTTTGGTGATTTGAGTTCCGAAAAATTCTAGAGCTCGTTTGAGATACCAAACAACACTTTTTGGGGTTAACAATGAATGAGCTTAGCTCCTACCCATTTGACGTTGTTCTACACATTGTAAGCTTTCCAACGGTGCAAACAATACCTTAATCAGAGTTCATATGTAGAAGTTATGCTTCCCGCAATTTGACCTACCTTGTTGACCACCACAGTGTCAAGTGGATGCCACGTTAGCCTCCATGACTCACACATGTGGGGCTAGTCA
>JZKD02S0849671.1:0-14291 GCA_000966675.3 Picea glauca | reverse complement strand
ATTGACATAAATTGTCAAAATATGAAAGTGATGATGGGAGTCACAAGGAGGGATGTTTTGCTTGATTAACTAGTTGTGTTATGATTATTAAAGAACTAAAGGGAGTCACAAGGGGTCCCACCTACTAGTTATTAATTATTTAAAAACCCTTATTATGATTTTATTACTTTTCCCCGTTAACTAAAAAGTTGATTGAGTTTTAGTTAACTTAACTAAAGAAGTAGTTCAACTACTTCAACCAATTCTAATTTGCTTAAAGGCAAAAGGAAAAGGAGGAACAAGAGAAAAATAAAAGGAGAAGCATACTAAGGTTTTCTCTTTTAGTTTTGTTGACATAATTTAGTTTTCATTCATTCCTTAATTGATTAGAAGCCTAATTCTTTTTTATGATAGCAGGGTCTTATTGTAGACAACAAGATTCAGGGCTGAATTACATCATTCAAACACTTGTTTTTCAAAGGTGTTGATCTATCTTTGATAGTCTATGCAGAATTGTCTGTTTGTGAATTAGATTTCATGACTGATAAAGGCTATTGTGCAGAGTCGAGTGGGCAACAATCTGTGGCAAGCTGATCCAACTTTCAAAGTTCAGTTTTTTACTTTCTGTCAGAAGTCCTTTTGTATGTTTCATCGGGGGCATCTAAGTTTGACTTTGGTCCAAAACTTCCTCAGGAAATTTTGTAAAGAGAACGATTCTTTTGATGAATTGGAATGAAATAAACAATTGCTTTATGTCTCATCTGTTTTGATTATTGACTTGGTGTCTTTACTTCTTTCTCTATATTTATTTCAGCATCTGTTATGTTCAGAAAATTAAATAACTAACAAATTTTTCAACAAGATTTTATTTATAAAAAAACCAACCTAAGCACTTGTAAACAATACTTGTGAATTAAGATACCAATTTTGATGGCTATAAACATAGGGTGATATTCCCGTCTATCTTGATTTAGCCAAGCGAGATCTGAAAATGTTTGAGTAAGATCATTTCATATCTTTTCCTCCACATTTATTTGGTGACCATACTGGGAGATCTTCAATATCTCCTTGGTTGATTTTTATGCTCGATTATCATCGAATATTGATTCTTTGACTGTTTTATTTCTTAATGACTGTACCTGTTGCAAGGCAACCCAATATTGAGCCGAGTCTTCAAGATCAGAACAACATTGATTTGAATCTATTTAACACCATTTTAGACATTGCTTATACTCGGGCTGAGCTTAATCATTCATGGACATCAATTGAACGAGATATTAATGCCCAAGAACGTTGGGAAGCTAGACATAGACAACCTAGAAATTAGCAATAACCTTCTTTTTCCTTCATCTTTGGCCTTCCTTTCATGTCCTTAGACCCTCGTGTTTCTAGGAGAAGAAGAGACTTATCACCTAAAATTAATCCTTTTGCTGAAATAGGAAGAAGGAACGTTGTGTTATCTACCCAACAAAGTGCTATAAGGAGAACCTTGTCTAATTCATCCAATTCGTCTTTCCCCCCCTTACCTATCATCCACAAGATGGAATCTAGTGGTGGCTCTGGAAGGGATTCCTCCTCTCAGTATTCAACTTCGTTAATGATTGGTAGCTTATATATCCACCATATCCCTGTCCAATCTACCACCAATCCCATCAAAGTCATCAAAATGTATGGGATTTTTTAGTTTGAAGAAGACGCCACAACCACACGGTGGCATGTTTCCTCTCCTCTTAACCTAGCACCTGCTACTCGTCCACTTCCTAAATTGAAAGAGCATCTTCCTAGGTTTTTGGGAAATAACACTATCACTACAAATGAACACCTGGTGGGATTTTCTAATTCTTTTCACAACATAGGAGATAATGACAACGATACTTGCATGCACTTATTTGTCAATTCCTTGGAAGGAAAGGTTACGACCGATTTCTTTGAAATTCCTCCTAAGATTTTGTCTACTTGGGAGGAGTTAGTTTATTGGTTCAAGTCCACCTATGGGCAATGTAAAAGCCTAGTTGAGTAGTTACAGGAGTACAATAACATCGTCTATAAGAATGGTGAGACCATCAAGTCCTTCAACTTGCGTTTCACTAAGTTATACAATCAAATCCCTTAACTCATTTGACCTTGGAACCAAACCGATTTCATGCATTACCTTCCCCCTATTGTCATAGGTTTGAAGAAAAAGCCATTGATAACCTTGGTTCCGCTTTGCATACTTGTTTAGAGTATGAAGAACAACTTGAAAGAACAAATCTTCCTCAGGGAGAATCAGTTAAACAAAAAGACATGTCCACCCTCTTACAACTAGTACAAGATATGAATAATTGTATGATATCGTATGAGCGAAAAGGAAATGTCTCCTAGTGACCTGACCTGTGGCATTGTAACTTTAGGGTTATCTAACCCAATGATCTCTTCAATTGTATCAGCTCAGGGTCACTTGGACTTTCCTGGCTTTCGATTAGGTTGTCGGTAGGAACCCTTTTCATCTCTACAAGGCCCGGATCATTCTGTAGTTGATCAATTACTCTCCGTGCTTCTGCCATTAAGCGTAGACCCCTTGTTTGTGCCTCCAATGTCAAGAACAATCCCCTTCACTGCACCTCTATTGCATCTGCCACTTTGATTTCTTCCCTAGCTCTGAGGGCCTCTTGAGCCGACCATTCTATTGTTTCCACTTGTTCATCCATTCTCATGGCCTTGAACCTAGTCATGTTTGGGTTGGCTATCCTCTACACCACCTTGTCCCAGTCCCGAGCATTCTCTATGAAGACTTCGTCTTCAAACTTATCGTGAGCATATGGCCAACATGATGAAACCTGTGATGCATGTTGGAGGACTAGGCCTTTAGGATCATGCTTGCGGAATCGACCTGTAGGGAACCTAAATTCAAGCTGGCTCAACCCTTCTTATTTGGCTTGAGCAGTGTCCTTCATTGGATAGAACCCCACATGGAAACCATAGGGTATGAAGGCCTGTTTCTTGTCTTTGACCAGTGTGGCATTATAGCCATGCAAGATGGTCTGGTAACAAATTTCTCCTATGACGAGCCAGTCTGGGACATGAGCTGGTAGGAGATGCGGTGCTCTGGTGGCTCCGAACACCTTGATGTAGGTGGCGCGCTCATCCAAGTACCAATGTCCTACCTTGGATATCATATTCTTGGCTGCCGTCGATAGCCTTGGGCATTCCTTCTTAAAAAGAATAAAGTAAATTCGGGCGATGAATTCATCGCAGATGAGGGAGTAATATTTCTTGTACCTATTTTCCCATAGCACGCTGAAGTAGACATGGACCGAGAGTTCTGCAACATGCCAACTTAGATTCATGCCGACGAAGACGGTCCTAGTGCACATGACATCGAGAAGGTACGAGGCCATGTAAAAAGTTGGTGCTTCTCCTTCCTTCGACATCTGAGCCTTCTGCAGATAGGTGCTTAGTTGTTTGGAGATTATTTCTCCCTAGTTGAAGCTGAACCCGACAATTAAAACTGTGTATGCCAAAGGAATCCATGCTTCTGAAAACTTGGAGCAATCCTTTTCTCCGTATATCCGACAAATGAGAGCCATCAGATAGATGTATGGCTCCCTCAAGTTGATTGTCCCATACCATTCATTGCTCCGAATGGTGAATTTGTTGTCTTCACTCCACCATGAGACCCTCAACCGGCCTGTGTCATGGAGTTCATAGAACTTCACCATGAAGTCCGTGTTGAGCTGCTCCTCCGGGTACCTGAGCTTGTAGTATTTTTGGACCTATGTTGGGAGGAAAAATACGACGCACCCACCATTCTCATCGTTAATCAAACATTTCTTCCCATCCGTATGGTCGATGAGCCACTTGAGGACCTCTATGCAGGAGAAAGTGGGGGTTCTACTCCCCACCATGTGTAAATATGACCGTCAAATGTTGGGGAACACCTGGTCATTGAGCGCCCTTACGTCTGGGTTATTGTGTGGGATATACTTCGGGTATTCTTCCCTTCTAATCCTGTTGAAGAGATCCCCCCATTGTGGGAGCGCTACCTTTGATCCGGTTCTTGCCTCTGTATCTCCAAAGGACGAAGGTTGGATGAAAACTTTCTTTGTTGCTGTCTTGACGACAGGCTCCGACCTAGAGATGTACTCCAATTGCCTCACGGTCCCTAGCGAAGAGCCTTCACATGTCTCTGGTTCTTTTAGCTTCTGTTATCTTGATGAGGGTCCGGTGGTTGGATTTCTCGGTGATATTGTTCCTACAACTTGAGCAGAGTTTAAGAGACTGTGTAAAAAAATGAGCAAACACATATAAATTATAAGCAATGAAATTGATAGACTTGCATACATACCTCTGAAGCTTGTTAAACCTAGTTTTTGATAATCACAACATTAGTACAGTCTTCGAGTTGCTCATTTTGCTCCTTCGGATGCTCTGGAATTATCTTACGCACAGAATGAATTTGTTCACAATGGTTCAAGAGATTTTAAACAGGGAAGATATTACCGTGTCGCATCATCCATCCAATTCGGGTGATGAGTGAAAGTTCAATAAATCTGCCGCCGAATCTTTAGAACTTAAGTTCATCATGGGTTGACGACGGATGTGCAGGTGGTGATGTGGTCTGTCGGCAATTTCAAGCATGCTGTTTTGATTAGCGCACAAGGTAGAAACTAATGCGGGATTGGGTATTAATTAGCTCCTTAAATGCCCAAAATCCGATCGTATCTAATGCTGAAAACGTATCGTCATGTTTCCCTTTCAGTGGGTGGATCAGGGATCGAGGTCATGCTATGAAATTTTTTGTTGATATTCTCCTGTAAAAGATTTGACGCTGATCGATCTTACCATATAGTGCTGACGTGACAAATATGACTCAGAGGTGTGACTAGGAACTAGGTAACCAAGAATGATTCAAGATTGAACTAGACCGCACGACCTTCTTATCTAGTAAAGACACGCGGCGTTGGAGACCAGTGACTTAATTCGCTCGTGTTAGTCAGAGTTGGGACTTTCCTTAAGCTATTCATTCTAAAACAAACCATATCTTGCCGATGCCGAAAAAGTGTCAGGGATCGATGATCGACGATAAGCTTACCAAAGCACTCTCGGATCGGCTCACTTGAAAATGCCCCAATGCCGAAAACGCATCGGGGTTCGACGATTGGGGATAAGTTTATCGTGGTCAAAAATGTTTGTTGTGATCCTTCTGGGTTTTCCCAGATTCCAATAAAGTGCGTCGGGCATCGGTTATCGATGATTTCTTTTCATTCTTCGCTAACGTTTATCCTCCCCGTGTTTTACCGATGCCGAAGGGGAATTGACTATCTCTCGAACCTTTATGCGAAAAACTTAACGCAAACCAAAAATTCATTCTGCCGATGCCGATGAAGATTGGTGGTCGATGACTGTTGTTTTCCGAGTGGTTCGTATACTTACTTGAATTATTTCTGACGTCGAACCTGAGGGCATTGGGTGTAGTGTTTGGCTGCCGATTCTTAATTTAGGTTTTAAGGTATTTTAGTCATGGGGTTTCACAAGTTTAAACAAAACTGGATAGGTGATGAGAGTCATGAAAATAAATAAAGACCAAACATTTCCAAAAATGAAATCGAGTCAGACAGTGCAGAACACAAGTGGTACCCAAAAAGTGAGAAAAAATTGATAAGGCTTTTTAGGGTGTGTTGAGTGCTCAACAACTGGTAGTTTTGTGATTCTCGATATAATGACTGGTTCCTCTGGATTTTCTTTCTCTCTTGGAATCTTCATGTTCTTCTTCATGTTTCTCTTTAGCTCTTGGGTCCATGGAGTTTTCTATAGATTCCATGCCCTAAATATTCCAACTTCTTCCTTTCATCATAGGATCATGGATGTGGATGGATAACCAGGGATAATTTAAGGCTTCTTTTCAAAGAAGACTTCATCTAAAGTCAAATTGAACACATGCTTCTTTTCATGGCTGCTACCATCAATGGGAACATGTATAGATACTTCTTAATCCTCAATGGATCATATTATTTAGGATTATCTCCCTCCTAATCCTTGCTTCATGCATGAATGCATGCTTTTCTTTTGGAATTATATAATCGTCTCCCTTCGTCTAAGAGAGTCCATGATTTCGTTTGCATCCTTATTGTCTCCTGCAAAGTGTCACAAGCCTTTTTCCAATTTCCTCTTGATTGCTGACTTCTTTCTGTTTTCACTTCTTCCATGTTTCTTCAAGTTTGATTATGATTTTGACTTATATTACAATTGTTACTTATGGTAATAGCTTCCATAGGAATTGTTACCAAGGATTTTCAAGGTACTTCATCTTTTCATGTGTATTGCTTGACTTGTAGTCATCGTGAGAACAATCCTTATCTTGTTATTCTTCCATAGGTATTGTTTCTCTTTGAACATCTTATCTTCTAAGAAATAGATATGCAAGATATGTGCCAAAGCTATGTAAACATGGTATGTACAAGAATTATGAAGAATATTGTTACCTTGTCTTAGAAGAAGAAGTATGTTTTATCCTGCTTGGCCTTCTTTGAGGGTTATCTTTCTTCGACAACTATTGCTTCATCTGTTTCCTTCCTTTTCTTTAACTCAAGATAATGGTTCCTATAGTGACCATATTTTCAACAGTTGAAGCATTGTATCTTTGACATATCCTTTTCTTGATTTGGTTTCTTCCTTGAGCCAAAGTTCTTCTTATTCCTGAAATTCTTGAACTTTACTGTGAAAGCTTGATTATCGTATTTCTTTTGGGATTTCTCTTTTGCGCTAATCCTTGAATCTTCTTGTGCACAACAAGTCCAAAGTTCTTCAAATGTGGGATACTCATTTCTTGTGTTCATGCTTGTGGAAAATGCATCCCATGTCTTGGGAAGACCATTGAGTACTATATTTACCAGTTCATTCTCTGAAATGACTTCTTCAATAGATTGTAGTTGATTTCTTAACTGGGATATCCTCACAAAGTATGATGTTATGCTATTATCATCATTCATTTTTATGTTACGGATTTCATTCTTTAGACTCATTACTTGTCTAATGTTTCTGACTGAGAAGAGGTTAGTTAGGGCATCGTACATCTTCTTAGATGGGTCAAGATGGGAGATGTAGGGTATCAAGTTGCCTTTTATAGAGTCCACTATGATACTCATGGCATTGATGTCATTGTCTTTGAACTTCTCCATAGCTGCAACGTTTCTAGGTTCCTTCTCTTTTCCTTCTTCTAATTGTGGTTCCCCGATCTTTCCTTTCACGATATCCAACACTTTATTCTTGGCAAGGATCAGGTCAATCCTTGTCTTCCACGCTCTGAAGTTAGAAGCCCCTTCTAACTTATTTTCTGACTTCATAGAGTAAGTCATAGCTGCTTTGACTTGGTCAACCTTTGACTTTGACCAAAAACTGAAACTTGACGTCTTAGCTTGCTGAGAGTACCAGGAGGTGCGCTACGTTAGGGCGCACTAGGATATCCAGAAATTAGGTCAATATATTCACTTAAGGTGCATCAACATGAGGGTTAGGCTTTCGTTGCTGCAACAAAAACTGGCTGCAACTGCAACTGTGACTGAGAAAATCCTCCCAATCTATCTTCCAACAGTTAGACTGTCCGAAGATAGTGTGGGCCCATAACCTGTTATAAATAATAGGTGTGCTCGTTTAACCATAGAAAATATAACAATATTGTCACCCAACCATAGGTCGAAGCCACCCCCGAGCACCTTAACCTTGACAAAGAATGATTCAGGAAGCAAAACATAGGCCTAAATACAGATTGTAGTAGCAGCTGGTACTCCCCAGACTTCCACACTTCCCAGTTTTTGCAGTGCACACTTCTTCAATGCTGCAATTTTGGGTTTTGTGGACCAAATGAGATCTCGCTACCTATATTTATACTGTTTTTCCTGAGCTGTCTGGGCCTAATTTTCATTCTGGAGGCTAAATACTTAATATTAGATATTTCCTTGAGGCGACTTGTCTTCTAGGGTTATGTTTAGTGCTTTAGGTTATCTTCTTGCTTCCCGAAATATTCTATTCTCGTCAGGGTTATACGTGGAGGTAAATACCTCCCGCAGCTACCATAATATCAACAATTTCTTCACTACTAACCAGGGTGCCAACATTAATGGCCACCCAAATCTTATCCTTACCATTTCACAACATTGTTGGAATACTGGAAGGTCCTCCTTCCACGATGGGCAGTCCAATAACCACCTTATTTCATACATCATGCATTTCCTGAATGCATTTATCTCAATGTGCTATTAATGGGAACTTTTGTTTTTAATCATTCACGATTCATCTATGCATTTATTATACATTTATTCATGAATTTATTGCAAGGATTCAAATAATATTTGGTTGTTAGAGGTTCTTTTCTCTTAACATTCGGGTTATTTTTTCCCAAATCTTACCCTGCTTGGGTATTAATGACATACAACAGTCAATCGACAATACAATTTAATTATTAAAGTATAAATTATTTCATGAGGGACCTTACCCAATTCCTCTTTAATATCATGCCACAAGACATGATAAATTTATACTTGCTTGGCTTCCAGTAGCCTTCTGAGTTTACCTCTTCAGTGATGCTTCAGGGAACTTCCAAAGTCCCTTCATCAATATTTCAACAACAACCTTCCTATATATTTATCCTCTGCTTAAGGTTATCCATCATTGGCCATTGTTTTCCCAAACAAACCCAATCTTTTCCTAGATGTAACAAGAATAATCATATTCACAATCATATATCAATTGTCATATTAAATTAAAATGCATGTGCCATAGCATTTAAATCAACAAACAATTTCACAAATGTCTCAGCATATCCATATAGATTGTGCCACATTGTCCTCAATGTTTTTTTTTTTCCACGGAAAAAAGCATAATTCTATTCATCTAAAGATAACCAAATTACATTTTGTAGGTGCCTTAAGCATGGCCCAATCATGGGTAGAGAAATCAGAAAAGAAAAACCCCAAAGGGGCACAAAATCTGACTAGTAAGCCACAAGGAAAATACAATCAACGGGAAACTGGGGAAAATCCCCAAATAGGCCGGAAAAAAACCATATAAAAGATGTTCCTCCATGGAAATAAACCCAGAAATGCAATCCCAACAAACCTTGGTGGCCAGATGGACTAGGTCAGAGTGGTCTGAGAACATCACACATCAACAAAACTAGATAGAAACAACATCATTGAAGGCCACGACAAATAAAATACTAGCAAAATAGATGACCGGAAGATGCATGCCCTCCCCAAGGACCTCAAAGTACCACTCTACAAACACCTCACGCCCAAATATAGGACCTCAAATCTCTGGACAAATCCCCACCAGATAGGAGGAAGAAAGCCATCAACGACCACCAAAAGAATCCAGATCTGTGCATACATCAAAGCCTGAACAAACCAACGAAACCAGAGAACTGCAAACCAGAAAGCGGAAGATCCAAGATCCAAGACCCAATCCCGGATCCAAGCATCCACTAAATTTGATCCGATATATGAGATTCTGATCCAAACCAAAGAAGATGCAACCACCAAAAAAACCCAAAGTGAACATAACAAGACCAGTCTCCTGTAAGGCATGAGCTCCAGAACTAACTTATCCGACACAACCTCGGTCACCGGAGAGATGAGGAAACACCGACGCTTGCAGTCGACTTGACGGGGGAAATTCGTGGTGCTTGCATCATACTTGACGGGGGAAATCCATGGTGTTGGCAGCAAAATCGATGAGGGAAAATCCGTGGCTCTGCGGCTAGGGTTTACCCTCGCTGCAGAGCCATCACATTGTCCTCATGTTTTCATGAGGGTAAAAAAAATAATATTTCTGTTGTCTTTACAGTCATATAGTTGTCAATGTTCTTGTGTTGGAATTCATCCACACATAACAAAACATGAGTTTTATCATCCCAGAGAAACATAATAATCACAAGAAAGGACTTAAGCGATTCTTCCGTCTTTCCAACTCCTACACAGTCTGGACTCCTCAGTACAACTGAACTATTTCTAAGCCCTCTTTGCCTTTTCATAACATGGCTTAACCAAGCTTATTCATTTAAACATATTTCTTAATTTTTTCAAGATGCAATTGTTTTCACAACTTCGCTTTTATGACATACAATTCTGCTAAGAAAATCAGAGTTTTAAAGAGAGAAAATTATTCCTCCTTTTTCTCCTTCTTTGCTTCTGCAATATGTCCCTCTTGGGATCTACCTACTCTATTCCTTGAGTAATTTCAGCCAAGTTTCATTTTGACTCTTCCCTGGATGTAACAACATACTCACAACAACAAGATTTAGTCCATAAATTAATTATGAACCAGTGCATTTTGCACATTTACCAAGCAACAATCAAATTGATCACCATTCATTTACATGTCTCTTTTATAGGCATTATATTTTAAAGTGTAATCTAGGATTCTTATAAAAAAAATAGGCTTTGTGGCCCACTGCATGATTTTCCAATAGTCATTAAGATTATGGATCTGTTCTCTTCAGAGAGCTCTTTGCATAGTTCCTCCACAAGGAACTTCTTCAACGTGCAACTTTCCTTGTTGTATATTCTTCACTATCCGAGATAACCTCAATATGAGTCAGCCTCAACTTCATCATTTCATAGTTTTACCCAATATTCCATAAGGGATATAAGCATGCATTATTATCATGCATTCCAGTTTACACATTCACACATGCACATTGTTCTATCAGTTTGCATTTGCATTGTGCGGTCAAGAACTTAACCACATGCATCAACATAATGGGTGTGTGCTTGCCATAGACACTCTTTATAGTTTCACACACATATTTCTTTACAAATCATTCTCTCTCACGATTTCTCACAAACTTTAAAGGAATAGTCAAATTGCCTCTTTTCATAATTAGAGCATTCTTGCTCAGTTGCTCTTTCATCCTTTCATACTAACTCTTTATGCGGAGTAGAAAACCTCCTCCTCCAAATATTACTTAATCAATATAGTTCAACCCTTTTAATCTAGGCTTAGCCATGTATTCATGGCCTTATTCAGTCCAGGCAAGTACACTTGTTTCCTTACTGCCCTCTTACTCAAGCAGTCTTGTCATGCCTTAAAGCATATAAGCACACACACACACACATGTTCATTACTTACACATTTAAAAAAAAATTCTTATTCACTCATATTTATCGGATCTCCATATCAGCTTCTTTGAAAAGATCTTACAACTATCTACATGACTAGTCTCTCAAACATAATCCTAATTATCTTTCCCGCTCTTATGGAAACAACCATAAACAATTACTCTCTCCCAACTGCTACCAAAGCATATAAGATTAAAAAATTCAACTAGGTAATTTACTACATGACCCATGGTAGTAAAATGCCCAAATCCAACTTCCTTTCATGCTCCAAACCATTCTTGGTTGATAAACCCTTATCAAGGAAATCCTTTCCTAAATTCTCTCTCACTGCTACTCGAGCATACTAAGCCATAATGATATGGCTACCATCCATCTCTGGATGTTGATCTGACCCATTGGTCATTTGAAAAATGCCCAAGCATTTTCTTTACCATATTCTGGATCAATAATTCCTTGATCCATTATAGCCTCATTCTTCCTAAGGTTGTAAACAATCAACATCCTTAGTATTTTCATTTGTCATTCTATTTCATCCTTGGTAGTATGTAATCAACATCATTAGCATTTTACTTATGTTGCTACCATTCCAACTAATCTTAGGTTATCATCAACCAAAATGTCCCATTAGCACACTATACCTTACAACCAACCACAAGTTATAATAAGTGTATGTGCATGTTATATACATGCTCAATCATTACCATATGCATTGAAACATATCATGTGCACCAAACATTTAACCCATGCCTAGAATGCTTATGTATTCTTGTTATATGCCTTTTTCACTCGTATGCATAGTCCTGATTTTATGTTAATAAGCATATATATACATACATAGATATTCAACATGCATTTTCATTGTTTGCACCTTTTCCATGTCCTTCACACACAATGGAATTTGTGACTTACTTTCAACCCTTCCTGAGATGTTACAGTGACTCATGTGACAAGTCTAATAGGGGTTATGTTTCCCTCCCTGGATGTTATCTAATTCATTGGCCTTTAGGGAAAGTGTCCAAGCACTCCTTTAATACAACTATAAGCCCCTAAGCTTTCTCATATTCTTATGTCACCTTACCTATTTTACGAGGATTAGTCAAAGTCCATATGCCTCCTTCTTACCTTTCTAAAAGGGGTTATCCCATTAGCAGGTTTCAATTATTATAGGTCAAGTAAGACGACCTCACATATTCCATAAGACCTCTAAACATGGGGAATTACACACACAAGGCCTAATCTTTTATTTAAGCAATGATTGTAATTTCTAGGGGCTTCATCAACCCACATTTATATGTAACATTACAACCTATTCAATCCATTCTCTCCCTGGACTCAAGCATCCTATAATAGGTTTTTTCCATTCACATCCAAGTCTTTGAATTAATGCCTATCAACATGATCCCACTCCTGCAAGAGTGGCTATCATTCCACCAAAGTAAAAATATAATTCTTCTGCTACGATCCAACATGATTCAATTTTCTATTGAGTAAATTCCCAACAAAATTTCAATCTGCAATCCTTCTCCTTAAGGAGCTTATGTAGATAATAAACAATCTCTTTAAAGTAGAAAACGATTTCAACAGGATCATCTTAGCCTTGATATACCAATTATGTTACTGATCTTTTGCCCATCCACGCCTAGTGTTTGAACTTTGCTCTGATACCACTTTGTAAGGCACCCAACCCCTTAAGTACCTTTTTAATGGATGGGGTATTCAAATTTCACCTTCCCTCAATCATCTCAAAGCCTTTTCTCGAGGGCACCATTGTCTTCTTCTCATTAAGATATTTCCAACGACTATCACCATGCCCAAAACCAAGCTTTGGATCAAAATTTATGGCCACATAAAGTTTCTTATACCTTCATTAGCCAAAACCACACCATCGCCATGTGGCACCAATATGGCTCTACGTCATTGTACTATTCCACGTGGCACTAACAAGATGCAAAACATCATCATCCGGTATTGACGTGGATGTTGGTGTGGCATTGCCACCTTGCACACTAGGCCCTCGACTTATCTCCCCCCAACTACTTCGCTCTACCGTTGTGTACATAATTCTTTTGTATCCAATATTTCGAGGGTAGGGGCCCAGCAGAATACCAGGATGTCTGCCCATCGAGGTACCAGTGTATCGACCCCTGGGTAAACCTACACTCCACCTGACCTCAAGTGCCTGGTTTGGTGGCTGAGTTGGCACCCAGGACATGTGACCCCACCAACTCTTGCCACTTCGTATGAAACATGGCCCAATCATCGTCTACTTCCTAGTGTGACACATGGCACTTGTTCCTCATTGCGAACCACCTTCTCCTTATGCCAAATCAACTTGACACGTGGCACCACCATCCTTTGACACATGGACCTTCCACTTGGGTTGATGTGATTATACATGTCATCATTGTGCTCGAGATTCACCCAACATGATGTTGACACCTGTCCACGACACATTGGTTGGGAGATGTCATTTGGCGTCATTATCCTCTGCATAGAACCTTATGAGTGGAGGTTAGAACCTTTCCCGAAATTTTTCCCTACTAGGCCACCGACTCACCGACCTACTCGGCGAATGTGGTTATGAAACAAGAATCCTTCCAGGGTTCTGATGCCCCGATACTCTGAGTGTTAGACCCCCTCATGAGCTTGGATATTAAATCAATGACTGATATCTCTTGGATCGTAGATCCAATGACCATGGTTTAAAGTACCCGCCCAATGGATTTAGTCCATTGTGGCCCATACTTAACTCCTCCTTAAATTAGATAATGACAAGTGTCATTCTTATGACACTGTGGCGACCACACTGGCGTGACATGTCACCGTGATGTCATCTTCCCATGTGTATTGAATATTTGGAACTAGGGCTAGAACCTTGTTCCCGATTTCCGATGTTTAGGGCCCATCCAACTAAATGTGAATACGATGGCCTTTCGTGTGTTTGATAGCCCGATACCCCAACGTCGAATCTCTCTTGAGCTTCTACGAGAGATCAATGACCGAGATCGCTCAACAATTAGATCTAACGACTGAAACTCAAGGCCTTCTATTCAAAGGTCTAAGCCCAACATGGCCCACACTATGTCCATCGACGAACCAAATGTTGACACATGTCATTCTTTGGGTGCACTAGGTGCCACCCTGACATGTCACGCCACAATGATGTCATCCTCATTCTCATATACAAAGTAAGGGGAAGAAATGGGTGTTAAAACC
>JZKD02S0849638.1:0-14291 GCA_000966675.3 Picea glauca | reverse complement strand
TCCTATTTATTAACGTTAACATGTCTAATGTAAGAAGACTTAATAGAAGGTTCCACTTAGAATCTAGAAAGATCTTCCTATAGAGTGTTCTAGAGAAGATTGAAATAGTATAAATAGGAGTATAAAGCATGGAAGATTTTTTTATTGAGAATCATTTTGTATTTGAGCTCTACGCTATTGGAGGTTTCCCCCTCAAAAAGGGAAGTGAACTTAGATTTCTATATAATCAAGGTATAATTTATGGCATCAATTGTGTCATTATGCTCTATATTTTGCATTTTATGTTGATGCTTGTTATAATAGTTCTATTTATGATCTTCATAATACGTCTGGTACCTTAAAATGGGAATACATGTTAGTGGACAATGAAGGGATTATTTTTCATGAGCCTAGAGATGTTCTCTATCTCAAAAAGTTCTATGTGTAAGCCATCAAGATGCATGGTTCTATGTACATAATGCATTATTACAAGATTTTGTATTAGAGTTCTTTTTGTTTTTCATTTGGTTTATTTGGTTCAATGCTTATCAAGCTTGGTACTTCATTTGCAGATGTTGATTTATATCCCCATCTATGTAGGGTTCACAAATGATGCCAATAGTAGTACCTGGAATATCAGTTCTGCCACATGGGTAATATTTTCACCCAAATACTAGCTGGTGAGTTTAGGGGGAATATGAATCAATCCTATGACCAACATAATTGAATAATATAGTGTGGTCATCAAAATTCTTTCTGAGCACATTACTCTCATAATATATAATACAATTGTCTATTTGGATTCATAGTTAGTGGTATCTTAGTTGGATAATGTATATCTTGTACTAAATCCTATGATTCTTAGGAATATTTTAAGGGAAATAAGTTTTGAGAAATGGTTTGATTATATTTATTATGACCATGTACCACAAAGTTTAAACACATTGGGTAACTCATTAGCTAACTACATGTGTTGTATTGGAATTTGTCACATTAATCTAAGAATTCATACAAGCATGCATGAAAAAATAAATAGACATTCAACCACATCATTTGAACTCATAAGAATTAACTAAACCACACATATATAAGATAAAATAGATAGTACATCATGTATATAAAATATGTAGTGTACAAAATGTTGATATTATGGTAGTTGTAGGAGGTATTAACCTTTATGTGTAACCTTTGGCTAGAATAGAATATTCCAGAAGCAAGAGAAACCCTAAACAAATGTGTAGAAACCCTAGAAGACAAGTCACATCAGTAAAATAATTAATATTAAATTATTAGATTCTAAAAGGACAAGTCAACCAAGACAAGTGACAAGAATCACTATATATAAAAGATTATCATCTCATTTGTACACACACACTTCACTGTCTCTCTTAGTCAAGTTTGGAGCTACAACTACAAGGATGGAAGGTGGATCTTCTAGGATGATTCTTGGTCTCTCTCTCTAGAGCCATATAGCCTAAGATATGTTCCCTATCCTCCAGTATCTCTTGGTGGTGTTCTTAGTGATATTTCTTGGTGGTATTCTTGGTAAGGGCAACTACAACTGAAATTTTTGTAGCTAAGAATTATTCTTGTTTTGTGGCTTTGGGAATTTTGGTTTGGTGAGTTATCTTTGGAGAAAGATGAGATCTCTTGGTTATCTACTAGTGTTGGCACAGGGGAAGACCCATGGTTCAACACTTAACAACGCACCAACAAAACCCTGAATACCGACCCTTTCAGAAACACATGCGAAGCAGGCGAAGTCTCACCCAAGGTAGAAGCAGGGGGGTTACAGGATGCAGGTGCCTGTAACCAAGTTGGGACACAGATCTGTGATAATATCACTTCGTAGAATATTCTATTAATGCTAAGGAAGTGAAATTAATTAGTTTCTTATCATGACAGAGCATAATCAAAGATAGATTGACGTTGTACTAACGATTGATTATATATCCTAAGCACTTAGCACTTAGCATTATAAGTTGAATCTAGTATTCATTTACCCTTAACACAAGTAAAGAAATAAAGGATATATCTATTACACATCATAATAAAATCACTAAGAAGATTCATAACATAAATAACACAACACTAAACAAACCATGAGACACTAGAGATACGTGGTTCACCCCAGGGTGGGGCTACGTCCACAAACCTCTTTGCCTCTTTATTATTTTCCAGACTCTTACATTCATCCAATATTGTGCACTAAGCCACATAGTTGATATTCGTAGAAGCCCATAGATCTATGCACTAAGCACTGGATCCTCCTTCCAAAACTAGGTCAATGCACATAGCCAACTCTCTATCGAGCACAAAGCCTTAACGCACATACATTCCTTTGCACAAAGAAACTCGAACTACTTGCACTTATCAACCACTAAAATACATTCTTATTTATTTATATTTTACAAACCCTTACAATAATGCCTAAACATGGGAAAACTCCATGGGTCGACATCCCATAAACCCGTTACAAAAACCTAGAGGACCCTTTACTGGGTCCATATAACCCTCAAAATCAGTGAGAACCGCGATCTCAACTCCGCCTAGGTGATCCATCTTCGACCAATGTGTCGAAGTCAAAAAGTGGTTCAAAGATGACCAAAGTTTCCCCAAAACTTGGATGAGGGACAACAAGCCCCCAACACTCACATGTGACTCATCCCAAGTCACTCAGGTCGAGACAATGCTTCTTCGAAAGCCTCGAGCTTAACTCAAGTTGCTTTAACTTGCTTCCTTTCCTGAGCCTCCTGCTCAGCAAGCTTCTAGATTCTCTACTCTGTAACAGGCCCTTCCAGGCTCTATTCTACTGTTGAAACCACTTGATCTAGTTGTGAACCCTAGCCACTGATCTCCTCGAACACATTGTAGGATTCATCCTACATAGGTTGTAACTTTTGTGTGAATTCTATCACCTTACCCTAGAGGGAAGTGATCTTCTATTGTACTATGAATTTCTCCTGGGATCTCTTCATCCTTTCCACTGTGGTGATCAACTTCATCTACGCCTACAACAAAAATGCTTGCTGATGTGCCTCCTATAACTATGCTTCTAGCTTCTTTATCTCTAGATCCTCGACGAGGCATTCGTATGTCTGGGTGCCTCTATCACTTAACCGTTTAAATTCCAAGGAGAGGGATATTATACTTTCTACTGTGATTTTGGAGGTCTCCTCCCTATGGTCACATACCTCCTGTGGGGTGCTGGGCATTGTTTGGGCCTCCATCTATGTTATCCTAGCATGAAGTTGCTGGAAGGTCTTTGCAAGATTCACTACTTGAGCTTCGATTGACTCTTGATCCTCCTGTACCAAGCCTGGAACAGAAAGACATGATTTACTTACCACTTATTTGACCACATCTTGTTCTGCGAGCAACTACTCTATTTCCCTTTGTAGCTGGGATTTTTCCTCCTAGAGCTTCACTTGAGGCTCCGCTATCTCACTTTCATGGGTAGCTACACTGTCATGCTCTGCTTGTAATTGTACTAGGACATCGTCTTTCTCCCTTTTCAAGGCTTCTGTAGACTACTCCTTCTCTTCCTTGGCTCTCTGGAATTGATATTTTGTTTCATCCACAAGCCTTCTTAACTAGGCTGGTTCATCCCCCAATTCTGCAGTCTGTGATGAGGAAGGCACAAATCACATAGTAGGTACTGATCGGACCAAGTGAACAACTTGTTGCACTTCCTTCAATTCTGTCTCAATCCTTCCATATAAATCCTCTTGCTTCTCTCTGTATCTCTGCAACATGTCTTTAGAGGCATCCTCCATAGCTCTGTGGACTAGATTGATGCCATCTTTGGTGAGAGTGGCCTCCAACTATGGCTTATTGACATACGTTTTCTTCCTTGCTGAAGATTTATTTGAGGAGAATTTCCTCTTTTGCGGTGTCACTGTCCCAACATGGGGATCTTCAGGTGGTGTAGATTCACCTCCTCCTTGATTTTATTCTCCTTCATCTCCTCCTCCCTCTCCATTTTCTTCATCTTCTCCTCCTCCTGGCGAGCCAAACCCGTTATCTTCAAAAATTTTCTCTTCGTCACTGTCTATGTCCTGGACTTCAACTTGCATTTTTTTCTTCTTTGTCCCACTAGATTGTACGACATGTTCAAATCATGTAACTATCGATCTTCCTATGGTGTCAGTGTTAGATAAATAGATTTCGACGAAAGGTACAAGAAATTCCTCTAACCATTCCTTTGTAATCTACTCCATATCTTCATCGGTCATCTTGTAGTATGACTGCAATTCTTCTTGGTGATCATTTCTTCACGCGGTGATGTAAATCAAGTGTGTATCAATGTGAAACTTCGCTATGGGTTGGTACTGATGCAGGGTACGTGATGTCATACGCAAGAATGCTTCAATGGAGACCTTTAACTATTGATAGTATCCATGGAACATGACATTGGACTGCCACTACTTCGTCATGTCATTTTTATACCACAGGGTGGAAAACCGAGTAGCCGAGGGCTTCGTAGGTTCGATCTCTGGGAAGGTAGCTCCTTCAGGCATCTTCCAAGCCAAACATGCGATCAAAATGATTAACCAACTGTAATGAAATTCATATCCCAAGTCTTGGGCTTCACGACAATCCTTTTTTAATTTGTTGACGAGGTAGTTTGCCCAGTTCATCTGCATGCCCTCCACACACTTTCCTGCGAGTTCCACCACGAATCGAGTGACTTGTGTGGGGAATTTCTTCCTCACTATATTTCCAACTAAGATTTGACAAGCAAGGTGCACTGTGCCATCTTGTATAGAGGCTACCTTGTAACCTTTCTTTCCTTTTTCTACCTTTCCATAAGCTTCTTTGATGCGTTGTGCTAATGAACGGTCTGAGGCCTTTCCTGGATAGAACTGTTGAGGGTCAGGACCCTTCACACTTAAACCTCTGATCCCATGGATCATTGTTAGATCTACAGTAATCCTTATGTCTAAGCATAAATATCTACCATGATATCATGATAGAAGGATTTTAACACAAGCGTTAACCTCCTGGTGGTAGCCAAAATGTGGGATATTCATCACATTCAACATGGTGAACTGCGCCAACCCCTTAATCCATGGCTATGAGACAAGGCAAGGTTTCTTTCTGGTTGTCTTCATTAAGTAGTCGTGGGGATCTAACATAGCTTAGTTCTTCCGGTCTCCTAAGTTGAAGTCGTTGTTCTTCAACAATGGGATCTGTCCTAACTGAATCCCGAGCATGTGAATTCCTCTCGTAATGTATGCAATGAACATGGAGTACTCAAAATAGTGAGGGATACTATCACGGTTAACAACACCACCCAGAGGTTGAATATATTCAGGTAGGATCAACGGGATCTGCTTCATGTTAGCCAGATCACCGTGGTGCTTGCTTCTCTGTTGAGTTATGGGGTTGACACGGGCGGAATGACACCCGGTCAAAGGGGAAGTTTGTAGTCCCCTAGTCGACGATGCTTGGATACCATCACATATTGGTATTTCGACCATTAGCTTCTTAAGAACCTCCTCAATAGACTTCTCCAATTTTCTAGGTGCACCCAAAATTCTAGCTTTTAACAGACAGGCGGGGTAGACAAACAGACATGTAGGGTCTAGTTTCAGATAGCACAACTCGACACTTGGACAATTCTCTTCTTAGATTAGTCAATCATGGGTATAAAAAAGTGGTCTCGGTGCAATGACCGACTATTTAAATAAGTGGGGTAACATGACGAATCTTCCAATGGCCAGGAAATGATTCCATCAATGTAAATCTATCCATTATGGCATGGTCTCAACGTCCAAAAGCGGTCCATAATCCCATAAATATTTTTTCTAACTATTCTGGAGTGTCATTCTAATGTTCGGGGCACCTCCAATGATCATCTAACTTTGCTAGGGCGAAATCCAGTTCTGCGTGGACCTACTGTAACAACGAGGTTCAAATCTTGCAAACCTGCCTCCTGCGAGGTTCTATTATCCAAAGTCTTCTATCTGGTTTCTGTAACTTCTTATATCTTTTCCAACTTACCTTTCTTTTTATTTAGCCTCCTTGCCTTCTTTCCTGTTATCCGAGTCTCTCTAATTGTTTTTGGAATCCTCTTTCCATTTTTATTCTTATCTTCCCCTAGCATAGTGGCTTTGCACTGTTGAGGTGCCCTCAAGGATTCTGAAGTTAATATCCCTTTTCTTAACACTTCCTGAGTGGGCATACTTCTTTCTTGTATAGATAGGTTCTTCAAGCCTTCTTTCATTCTTTCAACCTTGATAGCTAATTCTCTTGCTTTCTATCCCTCTTGTGTTGTTACTTTGTTTTGTTGCTTTGACTTATCCTCTCATTCTTCTATATGTTGGTCTATTTTCCTAGCTATGAAATCCATTAATTCTTTATTTTTCTTTTCTGTTGCTTCTTCCTCTGTTTGCCTTCTGATCTGATCCTTCTCAATCCAAGTCTTACCTAGCAATAGTGGGAAAGGGGTGTTGTCCCCAACAAACCTAATGACTTCAAATTATTCTTTAGTCGATGTTCCATGAACAATAATAGGTACAATAATAACTCTTTCACGTAAGGTTATCATCTTTCTCTTAAACAAGCCTATCCTTCCCAACGAAGGTACCACAATGGGATTTCCCAAAATTTCCCAAGTTTCTTCTGTCATAATATTCAATTGTGTTTCTTCATCCAAGACATAGTCTATGTCGAAGTCTTCTATTCTTGCACTTATGCACTGTTTTTCTTTCAGGATTATTGGTAAATTGACATCTTTATGAACATCCATCATTTCTTTCAACTACAATAACATAATCTGAACTTTCTATGAGCCTTTATCTTTATGAATTTATAACATGCCCTTAGTCTCTTGACTTTCTTCATAGTTTTCTTCTCTCATGTTCATCCCTTCAACTTTAGCAATAATCATTGGAAAATCCTCAACCTCATGACCAACAACCTTACAACAAAGACGAATAGGGCCTACCTCAGGACATTCCTTGGCAAGATGTCCCAACCTTCTGCAATTATAACCCAAAGTCAATCCTCCTTTTCTCTTAAATGTTCCCCAACCTTTTCTGTAATGCACATCTCCCCTAGGATCATAGTGCTAGACCTGCAATCTGCAAAAATTCTTTCTAGGTTCCTACATCCACTTATTAGTCAAAAAACCATTTCTATGCATAGGAATAATATATCTTNTCCTATTTATTAACGTTAACATGTCTAATGTAAGAAGACTTAATAGAAGGTTCCACTTAGAATCTAGAAAGATCTTCCTATAGAGTGTTCTAGAGAAGATTGAAATAGTATAAATAGGAGTATAAAGCATGGAAGATTTTTTTATTGAGAATCATTTTGTATTTGAGCTCTACGCTATTGGAGGTTTCCCCCTCAAAAAGGGAAGTGAACTTAGATTTCTATATAATCAAGGTATAATTTATGGCATCAATTGTGTCATTATGCTCTATATTTTGCATTTTATGTTGATGCTTGTTATAATAGTTCTATTTATGATCTTCATAATACGTCTGGTACCTTAAAATGGGAATACATGTTAGTGGACAATGAAGGGATTATTTTTCATGAGCCTAGAGATGTTCTCTATCTCAAAAAGTTCTATGTGTAAGCCATCAAGATGCATGGTTCTATGTACATAATGCATTATTACAAGATTTTGTATTAGAGTTCTTTTTGTTTTTCATTTGGTTTATTTGGTTCAATGCTTATCAAGCTTGGTACTTCATTTGCAGATGTTGATTTATATCCCCATCTATGTAGGGTTCACAAATGATGCCAATAGTAGTACCTGGAATATCAGTTCTGCCACATGGGTAATATTTTCACCCAAATACTAGCTGGTGAGTTTAGGGGGAATATGAATCAATCCTATGACCAACATAATTGAATAATATAGTGTGGTCATCAAAATTCTTTCTGAGCACATTACTCTCATAATATATAATACAATTGTCTATTTGGATTCATAGTTAGTGGTATCTTAGTTGGATAATGTATATCTTGTACTAAATCCTATGATTCTTAGGAATATTTTAAGGGAAATAAGTTTTGAGAAATGGTTTGATTATATTTATTATGACCATGTACCACAAAGTTTAAACACATTGGGTAACTCATTAGCTAACTACATGTGTTGTATTGGAATTTGTCACATTAATCTAAGAATTCATACAAGCATGCATGAAAAAATAAATAGACATTCAACCACATCATTTGAACTCATAAGAATTAACTAAACCACACATATATAAGATAAAATAGATAGTACATCATGTATATAAAATATGTAGTGTACAAAATGTTGATATTATGGTAGTTGTAGGAGGTATTAACCTTTATGTGTAACCTTTGGCTAGAATAGAATATTCCAGAAGCAAGAGAAACCCTAAACAAATGTGTAGAAACCCTAGAAGACAAGTCACATCAGTAAAATAATTAATATTAAATTATTAGATTCTAAAAGGACAAGTCAACCAAGACAAGTGACAAGAATCACTATATATAAAAGATTATCATCTCATTTGTACACACACACTTCACTGTCTCTCTTAGTCAAGTTTGGAGCTACAACTACAAGGATGGAAGGTGGATCTTCTAGGATGATTCTTGGTCTCTCTCTCTAGAGCCATATAGCCTAAGATATGTTCCCTATCCTCCAGTATCTCTTGGTGGTGTTCTTAGTGATATTTCTTGGTGGTATTCTTGGTAAGGGCAACTACAACTGAAATTTTTGTAGCTAAGAATTATTCTTGTTTTGTGGCTTTGGGAATTTTGGTTTGGTGAGTTATCTTTGGAGAAAGATGAGATCTCTTGGTTATCTACTAGTGTTGGCACAGGGGAAGACCCATGGTTCAACACTTAACAACGCACCAACAAAACCCTGAATACCGACCCTTTCAGAAACACATGCGAAGCAGGCGAAGTCTCACCCAAGGTAGAAGCAGGGGGGTTACAGGATGCAGGTGCCTGTAACCAAGTTGGGACACAGATCTGTGATAATATCACTTCGTAGAATATTCTATTAATGCTAAGGAAGTGAAATTAATTAGTTTCTTATCATGACAGAGCATAATCAAAGATAGATTGACGTTGTACTAACGATTGATTATATATCCTAAGCACTTAGCACTTAGCATTATAAGTTGAATCTAGTATTCATTTACCCTTAACACAAGTAAAGAAATAAAGGATATATCTATTACACATCATAATAAAATCACTAAGAAGATTCATAACATAAATAACACAACACTAAACAAACCATGAGACACTAGAGATACGTGGTTCACCCCAGGGTGGGGCTACGTCCACAAACCTCTTTGCCTCTTTATTATTTTCCAGACTCTTACATTCATCCAATATTGTGCACTAAGCCACATAGTTGATATTCGTAGAAGCCCATAGATCTATGCACTAAGCACTGGATCCTCCTTCCAAAACTAGGTCAATGCACATAGCCAACTCTCTATCGAGCACAAAGCCTTAACGCACATACATTCCTTTGCACAAAGAAACTCGAACTACTTGCACTTATCAACCACTAAAATACATTCTTATTTATTTATATTTTACAAACCCTTACAATAATGCCTAAACATGGGAAAACTCCATGGGTCGACATCCCATAAACCCGTTACAAAAACCTAGAGGACCCTTTACTGGGTCCATATAACCCTCAAAATCAGTGAGAACCGCGATCTCAACTCCGCCTAGGTGATCCATCTTCGACCAATGTGTCGAAGTCAAAAAGTGGTTCAAAGATGACCAAAGTTTCCCCAAAACTTGGATGAGGGACAACAAGCCCCCAACACTCACATGTGACTCATCCCAAGTCACTCAGGTCGAGACAATGCTTCTTCGAAAGCCTCGAGCTTAACTCAAGTTGCTTTAACTTGCTTCCTTTCCTGAGCCTCCTGCTCAGCAAGCTTCTAGATTCTCTACTCTGTAACAGGCCCTTCCAGGCTCTATTCTACTGTTGAAACCACTTGATCTAGTTGTGAACCCTAGCCACTGATCTCCTCGAACACATTGTAGGATTCATCCTACATAGGTTGTAACTTTTGTGTGAATTCTATCACCTTACCCTAGAGGGAAGTGATCTTCTATTGTACTATGAATTTCTCCTGGGATCTCTTCATCCTTTCCACTGTGGTGATCAACTTCATCTACGCCTACAACAAAAATGCTTGCTGATGTGCCTCCTATAACTATGCTTCTAGCTTCTTTATCTCTAGATCCTCGACGAGGCATTCGTATGTCTGGGTGCCTCTATCACTTAACCGTTTAAATTCCAAGGAGAGGGATATTATACTTTCTACTGTGATTTTGGAGGTCTCCTCCCTATGGTCACATACCTCCTGTGGGGTGCTGGGCATTGTTTGGGCCTCCATCTATGTTATCCTAGCATGAAGTTGCTGGAAGGTCTTTGCAAGATTCACTACTTGAGCTTCGATTGACTCTTGATCCTCCTGTACCAAGCCTGGAACAGAAAGACATGATTTACTTACCACTTATTTGACCACATCTTGTTCTGCGAGCAACTACTCTATTTCCCTTTGTAGCTGGGATTTTTCCTCCTAGAGCTTCACTTGAGGCTCCGCTATCTCACTTTCATGGGTAGCTACACTGTCATGCTCTGCTTGTAATTGTACTAGGACATCGTCTTTCTCCCTTTTCAAGGCTTCTGTAGACTACTCCTTCTCTTCCTTGGCTCTCTGGAATTGATATTTTGTTTCATCCACAAGCCTTCTTAACTAGGCTGGTTCATCCCCCAATTCTGCAGTCTGTGATGAGGAAGGCACAAATCACATAGTAGGTACTGATCGGACCAAGTGAACAACTTGTTGCACTTCCTTCAATTCTGTCTCAATCCTTCCATATAAATCCTCTTGCTTCTCTCTGTATCTCTGCAACATGTCTTTAGAGGCATCCTCCATAGCTCTGTGGACTAGATTGATGCCATCTTTGGTGAGAGTGGCCTCCAACTATGGCTTATTGACATACGTTTTCTTCCTTGCTGAAGATTTATTTGAGGAGAATTTCCTCTTTTGCGGTGTCACTGTCCCAACATGGGGATCTTCAGGTGGTGTAGATTCACCTCCTCCTTGATTTTATTCTCCTTCATCTCCTCCTCCCTCTCCATTTTCTTCATCTTCTCCTCCTCCTGGCGAGCCAAACCCGTTATCTTCAAAAATTTTCTCTTCGTCACTGTCTATGTCCTGGACTTCAACTTGCATTTTTTTCTTCTTTGTCCCACTAGATTGTACGACATGTTCAAATCATGTAACTATCGATCTTCCTATGGTGTCAGTGTTAGATAAATAGATTTCGACGAAAGGTACAAGAAATTCCTCTAACCATTCCTTTGTAATCTACTCCATATCTTCATCGGTCATCTTGTAGTATGACTGCAATTCTTCTTGGTGATCATTTCTTCACGCGGTGATGTAAATCAAGTGTGTATCAATGTGAAACTTCGCTATGGGTTGGTACTGATGCAGGGTACGTGATGTCATACGCAAGAATGCTTCAATGGAGACCTTTAACTATTGATAGTATCCATGGAACATGACATTGGACTGCCACTACTTCGTCATGTCATTTTTATACCACAGGGTGGAAAACCGAGTAGCCGAGGGCTTCGTAGGTTCGATCTCTGGGAAGGTAGCTCCTTCAGGCATCTTCCAAGCCAAACATGCGATCAAAATGATTAACCAACTGTAATGAAATTCATATCCCAAGTCTTGGGCTTCACGACAATCCTTTTTTAATTTGTTGACGAGGTAGTTTGCCCAGTTCATCTGCATGCCCTCCACACACTTTCCTGCGAGTTCCACCACGAATCGAGTGACTTGTGTGGGGAATTTCTTCCTCACTATATTTCCAACTAAGATTTGACAAGCAAGGTGCACTGTGCCATCTTGTATAGAGGCTACCTTGTAACCTTTCTTTCCTTTTTCTACCTTTCCATAAGCTTCTTTGATGCGTTGTGCTAATGAACGGTCTGAGGCCTTTCCTGGATAGAACTGTTGAGGGTCAGGACCCTTCACACTTAAACCTCTGATCCCATGGATCATTGTTAGATCTACAGTAATCCTTATGTCTAAGCATAAATATCTACCATGATATCATGATAGAAGGATTTTAACACAAGCGTTAACCTCCTGGTGGTAGCCAAAATGTGGGATATTCATCACATTCAACATGGTGAACTGCGCCAACCCCTTAATCCATGGCTATGAGACAAGGCAAGGTTTCTTTCTGGTTGTCTTCATTAAGTAGTCGTGGGGATCTAACATAGCTTAGTTCTTCCGGTCTCCTAAGTTGAAGTCGTTGTTCTTCAACAATGGGATCTGTCCTAACTGAATCCCGAGCATGTGAATTCCTCTCGTAATGTATGCAATGAACATGGAGTACTCAAAATAGTGAGGGATACTATCACGGTTAACAACACCACCCAGAGGTTGAATATATTCAGGTAGGATCAACGGGATCTGCTTCATGTTAGCCAGATCACCGTGGTGCTTGCTTCTCTGTTGAGTTATGGGGTTGACACGGGCGGAATGACACCCGGTCAAAGGGGAAGTTTGTAGTCCCCTAGTCGACGATGCTTGGATACCATCACATATTGGTATTTCGACCATTAGCTTCTTAAGAACCTCCTCAATAGACTTCTCCAATTTTCTAGGTGCACCCAAAATTCTAGCTTTTAACAGACAGGCGGGGTAGACAAACAGACATGTAGGGTCTAGTTTCAGATAGCACAACTCGACACTTGGACAATTCTCTTCTTAGATTAGTCAATCATGGGTATAAAAAAGTGGTCTCGGTGCAATGACCGACTATTTAAATAAGTGGGGTAACATGACGAATCTTCCAATGGCCAGGAAATGATTCCATCAATGTAAATCTATCCATTATGGCATGGTCTCAACGTCCAAAAGCGGTCCATAATCCCATAAATATTTTTTCTAACTATTCTGGAGTGTCATTCTAATGTTCGGGGCACCTCCAATGATCATCTAACTTTGCTAGGGCGAAATCCAGTTCTGCGTGGACCTACTGTAACAACGAGGTTCAAATCTTGCAAACCTGCCTCCTGCGAGGTTCTATTATCCAAAGTCTTCTATCTGGTTTCTGTAACTTCTTATATCTTTTCCAACTTACCTTTCTTTTTATTTAGCCTCCTTGCCTTCTTTCCTGTTATCCGAGTCTCTCTAATTGTTTTTGGAATCCTCTTTCCATTTTTATTCTTATCTTCCCCTAGCATAGTGGCTTTGCACTGTTGAGGTGCCCTCAAGGATTCTGAAGTTAATATCCCTTTTCTTAACACTTCCTGAGTGGGCATACTTCTTTCTTGTATAGATAGGTTCTTCAAGCCTTCTTTCATTCTTTCAACCTTGATAGCTAATTCTCTTGCTTTCTATCCCTCTTGTGTTGTTACTTTGTTTTGTTGCTTTGACTTATCCTCTCATTCTTCTATATGTTGGTCTATTTTCCTAGCTATGAAATCCATTAATTCTTTATTTTTCTTTTCTGTTGCTTCTTCCTCTGTTTGCCTTCTGATCTGATCCTTCTCAATCCAAGTCTTACCTAGAAATAGTGGGAAAGGGGTGTTGTCCCCAACAAACCTAATGACTTCAAATTATTCTTTAGTCGATGTTCCATGAACAATAATAGGTACAATAGTAACTCTTTCACGTAAGGTTATCATCTTTCTCTTAAACAAGCCTATCCTTCCCAACAAAGGTACCACAATGGGCTTTCCCAAAATTTCCCAAGTTTCTTCTGTCATAGTATTCAATTTTGTTTCTTCATCCAAGACATAGTCTATGTCGAAGTCTTCTATTCTTGCACTTATGCACTGTTTTTCTTTCAGGATTACTGGTAAATTGACATCTTTATGAACATCCATCATTTCTTTCAACTACAATAACATAATCTGAACTTTCTATGAGCCTTTATCTTTATGAATTTATAACATGCCCTTAGTCTCTTGAATTTCTTCATAGTTTTCTTCTCTCATGTTCATCCCTTCAACTTTAGCAATAATCATTGGAAAATCCTCAACCTCATGACCAACAACCTTACAACAAAAACAAATAGGGCCTACCTCAGGACATTCCTTGGCAAGATGTCCCAACCTTCTGCAATTATAACCCAAAGTCAATCCTCCTTTTCTCTTAAATGTTCCCCAACCTTTTATGTACTACACATCTCCCCTAGGATCATAGTGCTAGACCTGCAATCTGCAAAAATTCTTTCTAGGTTCCTACATCCACTTATTAGTCAAAAAACCATTTCTATGCATAGGAATAATATATCTT
>JZKD02S0849627.1:0-14291 GCA_000966675.3 Picea glauca | reverse complement strand
AGATTAAATATCCTAGGTGAAGCTCAAAGAACCCTCGAAATCCTTTGGAAATAATTGATGGTCTAGTTTTCTTGTCGGGATCCTGAACTCTCATGAGCCATCAATATTATCCACAAACCTCAGCCATATATCTAGTGAAGCATTAGCCATAGATCCCCAAGCCTTTCGTCAATTCATAGGTTCAACCATTCAAGAGTTTTTCGTAGTTGTTTGAGTGAAGAAGCCCTAGAGCGTCAAAGTATGTATTTAATCTCAACCATAGATCCTTGGACAAGAGTGAGTCATAGATCTTCAAGATATTCAGTTATTGAATTCTCCGAGTAAACTTGAGTGTTTTTGTGTGGACCGAAAATGTCCCAAATCCCAGAGCCCAAAAGCCTTTGTCAACCATAGATCATGAAGGGGAGGAAAATCCCCACCAGCCATACTATTGATTTTATCCATCAGGGGAAGGATAGGATAATATCCACTTTCACCTCTTAATATAACTTTATGACCAAATTCGACTGGTAATGACTCTAGCGCATTGGAGTGGATAATTGTTTGGAGAAAATTCTCTCGGAGCCCTGAAGTTATGGAGCCTAGAGTCCTTTTTGTTAAGTGATTGGTTTTTATCATGTGGTTACGTGCATAGCCTCAAAAAAGGAGAATTACCCTCGGGAATAGAAAAAGTCCATGCAGTGTGTGGTAAAGGGTGTGTGGTAGAGAGTCCAGGGGTTCTGAAAGGACCCGCGAGCCACTTCGTCTCTCATGAGATTTGATCCTATACTAGGAGGTTGTGCCAACCCACAAGGGTTTTCATCACTAACCAACTTAACCCAATTTCCTTCTTTTAGGGCTAACCCACTTCTAACCACGTGTCCACTTCTAACCCACTTTGCTACAAATATTAAGTTCTCCACTTCTAGTTGCAACTAATTTATTTTTAATTATTTTCTTATTGCAACAAATTAACCCATGATTAACTCCTAGTTTCACCCACTTGACTAGTCAACTTATTCTAGGGAATTCTAGAATAATTTGAATTCTTCGACCTTGTAGGTAACTCTTGAGGGTTCTCTAACTTCACAAGGCCAAAACTCTCTAACCGTGAGGATTTATGTGACGTTCCACATATCACTGGAAATGACATGACATGTACTATCCATATAGAATAGTATTACTTGCAAATATACTGACCTTAATACCATTAGGCATCAAAAGAAATTAAATCCCTTAACACTTTCTTCAATGGTTGACATCAATGACAACCAACCCAGTTAATAAAAAAATGTATCTGTTCAGAACAAAAAAAACCTACATATTTTGTGAATAAGATAGTTAGTGAGATAGTTTGGGAGCCTCTTCCATGTTGGGGTTGTAAAAAACCTAACTTGTACTGAAATTTCACTCTAAATAAAAACAAATTCAGGTAGTACACAACATTCAAGAATCAACAACAATAAATGATATTACTAGAAGTACTCACAAGAATAATGTTTCCCTGAAAAATTGACAAGCTGACCACCAATATTCCATGGTGGAGATCTAAGGTGTGTTAAATTATAAACCTATATATATATTCTAATAGACCTTGGTGCAATTCTAAGTTATATTTCACTTACAATGGTAGAAAAATGTAAACTCAAAAAAGTAAAACATAATAAATCCTAGCTAATTCAGTTAGCTATAGGAACAAAAAGAAAAGTTGTTGAAATGGTAAAAGACTATGTAGTGAATATGGATAGAATGTATACTAGTTTAGATATGAATATTTTACTAGTAGGATGTTATGATCTTCTCATAGGAATGTATTGGTTGGAGAAATATTCAATTCTTGTAAACTGTCATGACAAGACCTTTAACCATGTAGATTTTTTTGGAAAAAATAGAATAGTAAAAGGAATATCATGGGGTGTGTTGTTAAGATAGATATCCTCTTTACAAATAAAAAGTAATGCAAGGAAATTTTGTTAGATTTATTCTATGCACATACCCAAAGCTATTGAAGAAATGAATGAGAAGTTGTTATCTAATTATCCAATACTAAAAGAGTTTTAATATTTGTTTCTAGATGAAATTCCTTAATTACCTCGTAGATGAAACATAGAATTCACCATAGAATTAGTACCTATATTTTCATTGGTGTCCAAGGGCCCTTAACGAATGCATACTCCAGAACTGATAGAGATTAAGCTACAACTTCAAGAACTATTAGATAAATAATATATCATACGCAATGTGCCTCCATGGGGAGCACCCATTTTATTTATCAAAAATAAGGATGGAAATTTCCTATTATGTATTGACCATAGACAACTCAACAAGATGACTATTAAAAAAAAAGTATCATTTTCTTCGCAATGATGACTTGTTTGATCAAGTCGTAGGAGCTAAGACTTTCTCGAAGATAGATTTTCGGTCAGGATGTCACCATATTAGAATTAAAGAATAAGACATTCATAAAACTGTGTTCCTAACTAGATATGGACACTATGAATCATAGTGGTACCTTTTGGTTTAACAAATGCACCTGCTACATTTATGTGTTTGATGAACAATGTGTTGAGAAATTATCTATACAAGTTCATAAGTGTGTTCATATATTATATATCGATCTATTCAAAAAATAAAGAGGAACATGAAGAACATTTAAGGATGGTCTTGCAGAAACTTAGAGAACACCAACTTTATGCAAAGTTTAGTAAGTGTAATTTTTACCAGGACAAGGTACAATATTTGTGAGATATAATTTTTCGGTGAAAGAATCTTAGTTGAACCAGAAAATGTCAAGGGCATCCTAGAATGGCTAGTACCAAAGGATGCGTCATATTTTCGATCTTTCATGGGATTTACAGGTTATTACCATAGGTTCGTAGAATGGTTTCCCAAAATTTCTTATCCAATAAATTCATTTCAAAATAAAGGAATCATATTCAAATGGACAGAAAAGTTTCAAGAGATCTTTTAAAAAATGAAACAATTATTAAAAATGACACCTATATTGAAGATAACATATCCACGTAAATATTATATGGTTTGTAATGATGCCTCAAAAGAAGGGTTATGCAGATTTTTATTACAAGATGATCATGTGATTGCTTATGAACCAAAGAAACTAAAAAATCATGAAAATAACTATGAAATTCGTGATATATAATTAACCGCTATTGTGCATGCTTTAGATATGTTGTTTCACTGCTTGTTTGGTAAGATATTCTTGTTGGAAGCAAAGAATAATTTCATCATTAGTATATCATGAATATATAATGAGAATTATAAATCAACAGAGCATAATAGACATCCATAGAAACACAATATACCAGAATTTACATGGAAACCCAAATGGGAGAAAACCACAATTTTTTTTTTTTATATATCAAATAATACATTAATTGGAAGCACGAACTTCCCAATTCTCTAGCTACAATTGGAAGGAGGATCCAACCCCCTATTTATAAGCTCCAACCTAAAGGAAGCTACAATTTCCTGAACTCTATGTCTCTAACCAAAAGGAGTTTACAACCCCTTGATTCTCAATATCGAACCTAAAGGAAGCTCCAACTCCCTGTGTTCTCTGACACCAAAAGGAAGGGAGCTACAACCCCCTCTCCTTGCCCCATCCTACTTCCCTGAAATGTAAGTGTATACAAATTGTCACTAACACAATCAATACCACTATCATTATCATTGTCATTGTCATTGCCATTGCCACTGTCACATCAACCTGCAATCTATCAACCTATCACTGTATCCAACCTATCACTGTCAACCTATCATTGTATCCAACCTGCCACTGTCACTTGACCTTTAACTGATCATCGACATATGCTATATCAAAACCTATACCATATCATCCATTAACCATGTACCAACAAATGTAGTTTAATATGCATCAATCATGTACCATAAGATATGCCAAATGTAAATACCATAACATCAGTTATGAGTAGCTAAGAATGTATCATGTGTCTGTACCATGTCATCAATGATATACAATCACTAAAGAATGTTCCGCAAGCCAATATCATAAAGTTGTGAATCTAATAAAGAACCATAACATCCATAGACCAAATACCAAGAATATGTCTCAAGCATATATCACCTCAACCATAGGCAACCCTATGCCCAAGAGGCATCCAAGATATGCCCTAATCATATGAGATATCATACATGAAGAAATCCTCAAACAAACCCATAAAAAGAATACATTTACTCCAGAAGAAGATCTGAAGTATATCATCAAAGACCAACATACCAACATCTACAAATCATCTTCAACAAACAAGAGATGGCACCTTCTTCAAGGGATTTTCATAGATCCACAAACTTTCCTCACTGAAACTTCTGGATGTATGTGCCTTCCTTCACTGAAACTTGTGGATTTCCACACCTTCCTTCACTGTAACTCATGGATGCTCACACCTTCCTTCACTGTAAGTCATGGATGACCTCAGAAAGTAATATTTTCTTTGAATTCCCTTTTCTACCTCAGACTATACTTCTTCAGACTTCGCTACCTCATATACACCATGAAACAATTTTTCAAAAACACTTGAAAGATAGATAAACATTGAACTTGAGTGTGTTTGTGAAGGATGTCTTGTCTTGTATTTATAATTTTTCAAGATAATGTCTTTCCTTACTTTAGGGATTTCTTGTTATAACCACTTTACCCATTGACCCAGACTTGTATTTGTTTAAGCGATTCATAACCAATCTTTCGGGCTTCCAACTACATGAGGCCTTAAATCCTCAACTGTGAGGAACCACATGGCATGCCATCTATCACTGGATATGGTATGATGGGGAATATCCATCTGTGAGTGAGTTACATACATTTGCACTGTGTTTCATTACCTTTTTCCATGATCAACTTCAGGTTTCATAACCATACCTTTAGGGATACTAGATATATTCAAGGGTTTACATAAATGAAAACCAATATTTCAACAATATGTCCCTTTGGAATTGATGGCAAAACTAATGGAATGGGAATAATCATGCTCCCCCTATGACCATTTCTCCCACTGTCTCCATGAATTTGTTCTTTCTTTATGTTTCCATGCCTTTGTTATTTCTCTCCCCCTTTGACATCAATGGAAAAGGGTAATTATCCTTTGTGGATAGTCCCCCTATTTGCAAGCCTCTACTTTATCTTCATGGTGCTTCCTCATGTAAATATCTAATGTATTTGAAAAGAATTCAAGAGATTCACTACTTTGATTCTTCATGTCTTTTGCTTCTCTCCCCCTATATTACTGTGATTGATGCTATGTGTATCATTGTGGGGCATAAACTATCTCAATTGTATGTCTAGTATGCTCAAAGGTATCCCTCAGAAGAGGTTTGGTGAAGATATTTCCAATATTCTATTTTTTCCCAATGCACTCTAGCTTGATGTTCTTCTTTGTAACCTATTCCCATAGAAAGTGGAACGCGATCTGAATGTGCTTCGTATTGGAATGGATTAATGTATTCTTAGAGATACTAATATCACTGGTGTTATCACAAAATATCAGAATAGGATCACCATATTCTGCCTATATATCTTGCAAGTTTTTCTTCATTCAAATAAATTGAGTGCAACATGTTGTTGTTGCAAGATACTCTGCTTATGTTTTGGACAAGGATACTGATGATTGTTTCTTGCTCAACCATGATACCATACAATCACTTAAGTATAAATTTGTTTCACTTGTACTTATTCTATCGTCAATGTTTCCTACCCAATATGCATCTATGTAGGCAAACAAAGATAGATCATTCACTTTTGGATACCATAATCCAAAATATTTTGTTGCTTTGAGATATATGAATATTATTTTTACTAACATAACATGTGTTTCTTTCAATGCTTGCTTGAAATATCGCAACTTATCCAATTGATTGAATCACATATGTTCTTGACATTGTTAGATAGATTAAGTTGCCAATCATTTACGTGTAGAGTCTCTGATCTGCATCCTTAGATTCATCATCCTTGCTAAACTTTCAATTGGTCTGCATAGGAGTACTTAAAGGTTTACAGTCTTCCATTCCAAACTTCTTTATAATTTCTTTGATGTACTTGGTCTAGGAGATGAAAATACCTTTATCACACTAACATATTTATAATCCCCCAAAAAAATTCAACTCACCAAGAAAAGACATTTTGAACTCATTATCCATGTCTTTGGAAATATTTTGACTAATCTTGTCTTCATCGCTTCCAAAGATAATATCATCTACATAAACTTAAATTAACAATATATTTTCTCGATCCACTTTTATGTAGATATTGTTGTCTTCATTTCCCTTCCTAAATCCTTGTTTCTATAGGCACTTGTCCAATCTCGAATACCACACTTTGGGGGTCTGCTTGAGTCCATAAAATTCTTTCTTCAACCTCCAAACAAAATCTTCCTTTTTATGATAGTAGAAACCCTTCAGGCTGTTAGGTGTATACTTCTTCTTCTAATTCCCCATTTATAGAGGATGACTTTACATCCATCTGATACACCTTTATTTATTTGGAACATGCATACGCTAATATCAATTTGATTGTTTACATCCTGGAAACTAGGGAAAAGGTCTCTTCAAAATATATACCTTCAATCTGAGCATATCCTTTGCATACCAACCTTGCTTTGTTTATGGTTACTTGTCCATCCTCGCTCAGTTTGTTTCAGAAAACCCACTTTGTACCAATCACGTTCTTGTTCTTTGGTCTTGGAACCGGTTACCATGTGTCATTCTTCTCTATCTGATCCATTTCTTCATCCATAGACTTGACCTAGCATTCATCATCGTTGGCTTATTCAAAATGTCTTGGTTCAACTATGGATAATAGTGTTATATGCTTTTGTTCGGATGAAAGTATTCTTCTTTGGGTTTCAACTCTTTCATATTTATTCCCAATAATCTATTATGGTAGATGATTATTATGCACTCATCAGCTAGGTGTCTTAGGAGGTATCTTCTACTCATCTTCCTCTTTCTCTTCTTTTGGATACTCTTATTCTTTTGTTTCTTCTTATTCTATATCTTCTTCTTTTAGAACTTCTTCATCATCCTACTCTTATGAATCTTTTCTTCTTGATTTGGTATTTTTTTCATTTGTTTCTTCAATTGTTACATTTATGTTTTCCACTATTCTGTTGAGTCTTGGACTAAAGAATTTATATGATTTTGTTTTTCTTGAATACCCAACTAATATTCCCTTATCAATTTGAGAGTCAAATTTTCCAAGCCTTCCATCTTCTCTTTTGATATAACATTTGCTTCCAAATACTCTAAAATGATTCACATTTGTCGGTATTCCTTTCCATAACTCGTAGGGAGTCTTATCATTGTTACTTTTTAGCATTCCTCTATTCAAAATATGAACTATTGCATGTACTGCCTATGCCCCAAAAATGTCAATCAACTTGGAATACTTCAACATGGTTTTGGCCATTTCTTGTATTTTTTTGTTCTTCCTTTCGAAAAATCCACTTTGTTGAGGTGTCCTAGCTCCTAAGAACTGTATTTTTATTCCATGTTTTCCATAGATATCCATGAATTCCTTTGATGTAAAATCTCCTCCATTGTTTGATATCAAATACTTGATTTTTAAATCCATCTCGGTTTTAACCATCTCTTTGTATATCTTAAAGTGTTTAAATGTCTCTGACTTCTTCCTGAGAAAGAAAACTATAGTCATTCTTGTGTATTCATCAACTAGTAGCATAAAATATTGTTCGCCATTTAATCCCTTCATTCTTGTTGGTCCACATAGCTCAGTATGTACAGTCTCCAATGGTTTTGTCATGGAGTAATATTTTGATTTAAACTTGATCCTAGCTTGTTTTCCTTGTAGACAATGCTCAGATAGAGTATTTTTTGGCTTTAAAATCTCGGGAATTTCTTTCACTAATTCTTTCCTCTTGATTTGGACAAGGTTATCAAATTTCATGTGACCCATTATTTTGTGCTAGAGCCAAATTTCATTTTCCTTCCCTAAACAACATATTTCATTTCCAATTTCATGAAGGACATATATGTTGTTTGGGGTTCTTATAGTTGTAGCCACCAACTTGTTTGATCCTTCCTTCTTTATATCACATTTTTCTGAGTCAATTTTTTTTTGTGTCATTGATCACACCTTTGACTTATACTTAGAATATTGAGCTTCATATCTTTGACCAGTAGAAGGTTTTATGCCTTGGAATATTTGATTCGAAGCTTGGTTGTGCCTCTACCTATAATTCGATTTGAATTATAATTTCCAAATGAAACTGATCCATATTGTTCCTTGTTCAGGCTCAGAAACATGTTATTGTCACCTATCATATGCTTCGAACAACCAGTGTCAACATACCACCCACTTTTGTTGTTTTTCACTTGTAGAGCAAGAAAGCATTCTTCAGTGTTGAATTGATCCTACTTCCTTATCCATATCCTTTCGGGTTCCTATTTGATATTCTATTTTGGTTCCCTTGGAGGAATATCCAGTCTACAATCCTTGGCCATGTGTCCAAAATTGTTGCACTTGTAGCACTCTACTTCATTACTTAGTGAACCAAAACTGTTGTGATTTATGTTCTGTGTTTCATGTGACTTTTTAGGATAACCGTTGTTTGAATAACCTTCATAGTTTCTTCTATTCTTGGCATAGGCTCTACAGTTTTTAGCTTTGTGTCCAAAATTGTTACAAGAATAACATAAGCCAAGAAAAATAGTTTGATACCTGGATATAGGGGATATTCTAAATGGTGTTGCTCTTATGAAGCCTTCTTCTTCTTGAGAATTTCTTGATTGTTTATTTTGTTTTCTAAATATTCTAGGTGGTCCAGTTCCTTTGTGATTTTCTTCTTGAGTCTTCCTGTATTCCTCTTTCTTGATAGTTCCTCTAACAAATTCTGCATAACTTCTTGGTTTTTCTCCCAGTTTTATCGTCTTGGAGCTCTAACCTTTCTCAGTCTGCATATGGTTGTATCCTAGCCTGGACATGTCATAATATGGCCTTTGAATACTGATGATATCATCCAATATCTTAGTGTTATATTGCTGCATAACAATATTCTGAAGATCTTTTCTTAAAGTCACTATTTCTAGTTCCAAGCTTTCAATCATCTTCCCCTTATCTTCTAACTAATTTCTGAGTGTTTCTTCAATGCTTTTATATTCTTCTATCTGGATTTTTAACTTCATGATTATTTTATCGATTTCTTCTGAGTTGGAATTTTGAGATATTTCTTTCTTTCTTAATTTTTCCTTGAGTGACTTTTTTTTCTTTCTTTCTTTCCCTAGTTCTTCTAAGACATTGATTAATTCTTCTCTAAGATCGGCTTATCCTTCTTCTTTAGAATCTTCTTTATCATCTTCTACTTCCATGAAGAGTACTCTTTCTAAGTCATCATCAATATCATCATCCTCGTCTGATGAGGACTTGTCTTCCTTTGAATAGAAACTCTTCTTAGAGAATTTATTTTTGTTCCTTCTCTTGTCTCCCTTTTGATTTTTCTTTTTCTTCTTAGGATATTGTTCTTCATCACTACCTGTATTCCTAGAATAAGGGCATTTAGAAGTAAAATGAACAATAACATCACAATTAAAACATTTCAATGGAAGCATACCTTTGGCTTTGACTTTTTCTTGTTTTTCTTATTTGTCTTCTTGGATTCTTTGAACACTACTTCTTTAGTTACTTGGTTCTCTTGTTTTATCCTCATTTCATAAGCTGTGAATATTCCCTATATCTCATCCATGCTCAAATTTTCAATATATGTTCTTTCTTCGAGGGATGATATCTTAGGATCAAATCTCATAAGTAGAGATTCTAGAACCTTTTGAAAAACCATTGATTCATCAACTTCTTCTCCCAGTCCTCTAATAATGTTCCCTGTTTCATCAACTCACAGACTGTAGGTTACAATATCTTCATATTCCTTCATATTCAATTGCTCAAACTTATCTCTAAAAATTCAAAGATTAGCTCCTGTGACCTTGGTATCTCCTTCGTAAATATTTTTAATTTTATCCCAAAGATCCTTTGCAGTCTTGAAATGCATAGCTTTGACAAATATTGAATCATCCAGACTTCTTAGAATGGTTCCTTTATCCTTTGAATTGTTTTTTATGAGTTTCTTTCCATCTTTGTCAGTTGGGGGAGTGGTTGGAGATGGATATCCATCTACTACTCACTGCCAAACATCAAATCTCTATGCTTGTAAAAATGTTTTCATTCTTTTATTCCAAAAGGCATAGTTTTGACCATCAAACCCTTGTGCTCCATGTTGGCATTATTGATTGTATGTTTCCATTGATGGAAACATGATTCAAACATGTACAATAATCATATAAAAGGAATATCACATTGGGGCAGAGGAAGATCACCTTGTGGCAGAAGCAATTCATGATCACAATAGGATAAAAAATGATCCTATGATTCTAAATGTCAGGAGAGGTAGCATGGAGAAAATCCATGTATAGAAGGAGTAAAGAAAAACAGGGAATTAATATCTCAAGAGGGTTAGTAACTGAATACTAGTACATAAAAGAATGCACAAACAATTATTAAAATCTCAGGAGAAATAACGATGAATAGATTAGAAGGAAGATACGCTAATTGAATCTCAGGAGAGATGACGCATTTGAAATAACAAAAGATATAAAGTTCTATGAGTAAAGAAAACCTTTATAAAGGATCAAGCAAATGGGAGTCATTCATCCACAATTTAGATGCAAAACTTGATCGTCGGATCATAGAGGTAACTTGTGTAAAGAAGAGAATAACTGTGGTCGTCTGTTGAGGATTTGGGAATGATTTAGATCATGAGATCTAGATTAAATATAGATCGTCGGATCAACTACTAAGAGTCATAGACCATCGATTGCGGAAATGATGGATGCATGGTCAACTATGGAACTGACCACTCCAGTGAAAAGGAGACTAGAACAGATAAATCTACCCGAAGGTCCAAGCCCCGAAGTCACAAACTCTCGTCGACCATCGGATCAGGAAATTCCTTCAGAAGTTGATATATTCATAGCACACCAAGAAACATGTTGACCACTTTGGCGCTAACCAACTCCAGTGAAAATTGGAGTAACAATTACCTGGACCTATGGAGCCCCGAAGTCCCGAAGTCACGAACTCTCGTTGATCTTCGGATTACGAAATCTAGCCAATCATTGATATGGAATACCTATGATCGTCAAATCTAGGAGGTGGACATGTGACACATCAGGAGATCCACATCAGCAATACCACGTGAGCAAGGACATGTGGTGCATTCAAATGGTGACAAGTTTCAAGGTCTAGTTGGAACTTTAGGTATACAAAAGTCACAAATCTAGGTGACACATTGCAACCACTCAGTAAGTGCCATGTCAACGATGAAATCAACAAGCTACGTCACTACGTGAGTAAGTCCTTCAGGGATATCCAATTTCTACTACCAGCAAATACCCGAAGTGCCGAAGGCCGAAGTTAATGATAATTGTTGATATAATTCATGAGCATTCTCGATCATTGATCAAGTACAATGAAAGGATAGATTAAGAGTAAAAAGGTTTCCAGGTATCTCGAATTGCTAGAGGTATTTGAAGCTTATCCCATGGATTCAAAAACTGATAGCCTCTTGTCCATCTGACTAATAGTCTTCTACCTAGAAAACAGGCAATGCTCTGCCCCGTGCTAAAGTTACTCACTGAAAACGATAATTTTTTGGCCTGGAAATATGGAAAGTAATCACCTCATTGAATGATATGTGTCAGGCACTTTATACTTTGTCACCTTATCCTCATCTCGAATTCTCAACTTCCTCAACCTTGGGAATGCTTTCAACATTCATAAACATCTCTCTTCTTAGCACAATGTTTGTATCTTGAAATTTCTCAGGATGACCCAATGATACAAATGCAAACTTCCACTTAGCAACATATTCATCCGAACCCTGCAATTTATACTTGAAAATTTGTTAGCACAAATGATATTTGGCTTAATCTTGGTAGATAGGCGATGTTCTCAACACTTGTGCGCTTAGACACTTGAGCTCAAACTTTCATGACACAAGAAAATAATCTACGGCAAATTTCAGTGAGAAAATCATTGACTGCAAATTGACATCCCTCGTAGGTCAAAAGTAATTCCACCAGAAACTACATTTTGTGCATGTGTATGCAAATTCAAAGGACCGGTTGATTCCCCTTGTTCAATATGTTTGACATGTAGGGCTTTTGGCACCTATGCATGGAAGTTGATGTAATTTTTCTTGACATCCTTGGATGAAACTTGGATCTCACGTGTTTGGTTTGGTGGCGTATTTTGGTTTGGTGGCGTATTTCCTGCACATCAATTTATCACCAATGATTGAAATATGTAATCACATAGAAACCTTCGACATTTGAATGCTACTTGAAATTTAACAGGTCTGGGCGCTCTTCTCAACAATGGGAATCGACTTTGTTGGTGCTTGGCTCGAACCTGGGCCTGGGTGTTACATCTAGACGTTTTCCACTTGACACACACATGCCATGTTGTCATTTCCCTCATTGGCTTGTGAAATTTCCACCTGCACCTTGAATCTCCTCCACACCTAGGAGCTTACACTTTGCTTAATGATCCATGGGAAAGCTCCTTTTTCGTTTGAGTGATCAGGAATTTGATTTCATAGGATTTGGGCAATGTTGAATGTTATCTTTATTTGCTCCATGGCCTTAATCCGACATTGGCGATAAGAATTGAAAAGGATCTTGTTGATATGCGCCCATGGTTGAGATGTTTTTCGACGCGTGGTGCAACCCAATGCCATCGTTGGATTCTCCTCGGCTTCACAGTTGGTCTCGGGTGTTGGGATTTGGTTGTGTTGGTTTGTTTGGTTCTTAGCTCGATAGCTCATGGATTTGGCTTGAATACTTGTAGATAAGGCCTTCGGGCACAAATATTTTTGCTAAAACAATTAAAATACTCCACCGATGATCCAGAGCCAAATTGACCAAGAAAATCCACTTTTTATTTTCCCACCTTATAAATTTTTTCCCAAATGCCAAATTTTTTTGGTCTTTGACAACAATGGTGCCAACAACTAACATGATGGCGATACGAAACTTGAAGGCTCTTAAAAAGTGCCATGTCGCTACAAAATCATTGAATTAGCACAAAGTGTTTGATGTTAGCTTCCCGATGTTGCAAAAATAAATTCTTCAAAACATTCGTTGTGAAATTTCCATGGTGCTGCGAAAGTGCTGCTGCAAAAAGTGCACGACGTTGTGAAATTGTCCACATAGGATCCATGGGGATGGCATGCTCCCTACGAACTACCAAGAACTTGTTGTTTTTGTGCCTTCGTCTTGTTTTTGTGCCTTCGCCCATTCCATCTATGCAATCTATATCCCTTTTTATGACTTGAGAGTTGTTCATCCCTTGAGATCACCTCTGCTAATTTATTGAAAATTGAAAAACACTCACTTTAAACTAAAAACAACGTCTATATCCCTTTTTATGACTTGAGAGTTGTTCATCCCTTGAGATCACCTCTGCTAATTTATTGAAAATTGAAAAACACTCACTTTAAACTAAAAACAACTGCAAACCAAATGATCAAGTGTCAAGTTTATTCATCCTACTCCTATTCTAAAACTGTTCTTTACTCAAGTGAAGTCATTCTTCTAATGAAGCCATACAAGGATCCGGTTTAAAAACTGCATTTTTCTTTCACCTTTGAGCATATATATAGCTAAAGACATTGAAGAACAAAAACATGTATGAAATAATAGTCCCTTCTTACAAATATGAAAATCAACTTTTATGAAGTCAAAATTATAAAAACTTTGACTCCAATGCATCTCCATGAATCTTTCCACAGGGTCATCAAAAAAAAGGAAATACATTAACAAAGCTTCATCACCTTGCTTAGACTGAAAATTGAACTGTTTCTGAATATTTTATGTTGTATTACTGCTGCCAATTCCATTTTCTTGGAAAACTGAAGATTGTTGTAGGCTGATTTTATTGACTTCAAAAGGAACTTCCACCGTATTAAACACACCCTCATGTTGATCAGAAACAAGAATATTTTTAGCAAGAAACATGCTAGGGGTCTGCTCATTTATTTCAACTTCAGTTTCTTGAGAAAGCATATCATTTTGAAAATCATAAGAAACCTCTTAAAGATCTTGAGGACCAATTTCTTCCCCAACAATTTCTTGATCACAAATATCCTGATCTTTAAGGTTGACATATTTTTTATATAAAAGATTAAACTCCATACAAAATTATTCATAATAATATCAACATGATAATTTTGTTTGCAATAACAATTGAAAGCAGTATTAAAATATTTCAG
>JZKD02S0849626.1:213355-231521 GCA_000966675.3 Picea glauca | reverse complement strand
GTTTAAGAGATTTTAAAAGCTAAATAATAAAGTGAAGTGATGAGTGTATTATAATTCAAAGTGAATAAAAAATAAATTATTTCAATAATAAATTTAATGGAGAAATTAGAAGTGGATCCAACCCTAAAACAAGGAAAGTGGGCCAAGTGACCTAGAAGATGTTTTTAAGGAAGCTACTTGGAGAGTATAAATAAGAGCCAAGGCTCTCTCATTTGAATTACACTTGAGAATATTGAATATGTGTGTGTGTGTGTGTGTGTGTGTGTGTGTGTGTGTGTGTCTGAGCTAACCAAGGATATCTAAGCTGAAATTCTGAGGAAAGTAAAGAAAAGAAGGCCGAAATGCAAGGAAGGATAAATTCTTTTGATGGTGCTTTCTAAGGTATGTTATTTACAAGTCATCTCACCATTTTCGCTATAAAATGTTTTGTATAATGATTCAGATCTTAAAATTTCATTTCCAATGAGAAAACATATCCAAGTATCTGTGGTAAAAAATTTAGTTTGTGGGTCGTTGTATTTTGGGAGTTACACTCCGAGGAAAATAGGGTTTTTGGCCAATCCTGAAACTAGTCAAAATCAGGTGTTTCGAGTAAAAACGTCATAAATTCTTCATACGAGATCCAAATTCCATGAGAAAAAATGTGTGGGTTAGGGTATAGTCTTTAGTATTCTTTGTAAAATTTTCAGGTCAATTCATCAAACATTTTTTGCGGGGAACACTTTACAAGGTCGCTCTCTAGAATAAGCCAGAATTCAACAAGGTATGCCATTTTTGCTATAACTCCTTTTATGAGAGGTTCCAAGTAGTGAAACTTGGAGGAATTTTAGAAAACACACTGAAGAACATTGTGTATCATTTTCAGATCTTTATTCATTACAGGTACAAAGTTATGATTATTTCAAGTCAAGGTTGTTGACTAATCCTAAACTAGTCTTGTGAGACTAAAGAAAAGTTTGATAAAAATGATAGTATCTTGTTGTTAAAGTTAAGGAAGTTTTGCAGGAATGTGATCATATACACTAGGTCTATTACAGAGATACAAATCAGATTTGGATGATGAAATTGATTAGGGCTTTTGGTTGAGGTACATGTTGAGTACATGGTTGAGACAAGTAGTTGATGAGTTGGCACATACATGAGGTGTATAGTTGATGATGTTGGTACATATTGATGATTCATAATTGATGAGTAGTTGACACATGATTGGTACATACTTGGTACATGGTTTGATGCACTTGTTTATGGTACAAGTTGATTACAGGTTGGTGCATGGTTGATGCACTTGTTTATGGTACAGGTTGATTACAGGTTGGTGCATGGTTGATGCAATTTTTTATGGTACAATTTGATTACAAGTTGATGTACAGGTTGATGCATGGTTGATGCATGGTTTAGATTTATTGGTATAGGTTTACAATGGTATATCTCATAGTGATAATGTGACAATGGTTCCATCATTCTATTTCTACTTCAGGGTGGCAAGATGGGGCAAGGACAGGTGGTTGTATCCATCTTCCGGTTGTAGCCTGAGAACATAAGGGGTTGTATCCTCCTTCTGGTTGTAGCCATAGAATTGGGGAGTTGGAGCTTCCCTTAGGTTGTAGCCTGAGAAACTAGGGGGGTTGGATCCTCCTTCCAGTTGCAGCTGGAAAACAGAGGGGGTTGGTGCTTCTAATGAATGTAATTCTTCAAGACATATAAGAAAAAGCATTATGTGGTTTTCTCTCGATTTGGGTTTCCACATAAAACACTGGTGTACTGTGTATGTGTATGATTGTTGATTTGTTCATTGCTTATTTACTCTGCAGTTATTGGATAATAATGCTTCATTGATATAACACTTGGATTATATGGTTAAAAGGGATTAGATTTCTCTATTATTGATTCACCCCCCCTCTCAGTAATACAACACTATCCTAGTTGTTCTAATTGTGGATTTTTGAGAGGTGATTAGGTCCCACATTTTATTTACCTATTTTAACCACCACTTCAAAATTAAACTCCTAAAATAGTAGAAAACATCGATAGAATTAACCTTCCAACATTTTATTGTTAACCAAATACTTGACCACTAAATTATCAATGAACAACTTGAAGGAATGGTCCAGAAGATAATACTTGAAATTTTGTACCATATATGCCATCACCAGGCCTTTGCATTTCATGGTTTTTTAATTACATTTTTTTTCTAGAAAATTACCTTGGGTGGTGTAGCATGTGTTCCCCTAGCTATGCCAACATGTTTCCAATGCAATGGTAGTGGAATCCACATGGACATGGAAATTTTTTGACCAATTAGGAAAACAAGAATTGGAGCCATAACCATCCATCATTTTAACTTGAAAAAACCCTTTTCACATTCTGCAATCCATACAAATGGGTCACCTTTTAGTAGTTCCTCCTTCTACATTATTATTTGAGCTTGCCCCATGATAAATATATGGTAATACCCTGCATGACCATAACAAAGGGACATTCTCTAGTGCATACATATTCTAAAATTACTATGATTTTCATTAGTTTGACTAAACATCCTTCCTTGTAGATAATATGATCCAAGAGGATGTTGAATGGGGTGTAGAAAATGAAATTCTTAATATTTAGGTACAACTAGACCAACCAACGTATTTGCATCACCAACATTAGTTTAGCCATGTGACCCTTTAGCAAGATATACATTGCCAATAATTGAAAATATAGCTCAAGGAAATGAAATTCTTTTGTGACATCATCCTCTACAGAATCTATGGTCAAACATTATGGTAGTCCCATTAGTGGGAAACATTGAATGTGTTTTATATCCCCACTAATCAAYATATATTCCTCACAAAGTTGAAAAKTGTCATAGAACTTAAATTGTAGTTATGGTCAGTAGATCATCTATCATTGTATTTTTCTTCTATAGGTACCAATTCTTCAACAATGACTCTAAGGTGGGCACACATTATCAAGATTGATGGATGGGAACATGGGTGAACACAAACCTTATGTCTAGTAGGTTCCTAGTCCTACTATATCTTCTCATGAGTCCAAAGTTCATAATGAAATTCTCACAATCATTCACGGATATATACTAAAGTGATATCCAATGTTTATACCCTTTATTCAAACATGATGTGTTAAGTTATGTGTTCCATAAACTTTGTGACATTAGTTGTGCCATTAAAAATTAGTGGATCTTTAATCTCTACATGAATCCACTTAATGGAATTTGGTAGTGTGCATATTTGTGTCAATTAATTCTCATACTCCCTAGGGGGCCCAAAATTAATGGACACTTTGGAATAAATGACATAGGAGAATACTATTCTCCAACTCAACTTTCCACTAGAAGTTGGATTAATGTAGTCTTCCCACTATCCTATGGTGAGATTATCGAAAAACACCTTCATTCAATACTTCTTCTATCTATTTAACAAATGTATTTACCTACATCAGATCCAATGGATATACCATCCAATAACCCTTCTTATCAAATGACATCATTATCAAATTCCCAATCAATCCATTACAATACTAGGTATGGATATTTGTCATCTACTATGTCAATGAACTCAAAGTAAGCATAAATATTCACAGAATCGAGATAAAATTCCATCTACACCAATTTGACAATGGGAAAAATGTCTGATTGGTTCACCAAATACCAGTAGATCAACAAGTGGACCCAATTTGGTCATCCCATCACTTCCCATGATTACTTCAGTAGGATGTTAACATCCAACCCAAAGTTGAGCTCGAACTTAGAATCTTGGTTACTAGTCCCTTAGGTAATAGATGGAATGACAACTGAAATATCTAGAGAATTGGGGAAAATGAGAAACTCACGGCATGTCTTCAATGTAATCAAGGTAGGAAAACATGGGAAAATTGATGATCATCCATGCATATGTGTTATAAATCTACTATCATTGGGATGGAGAATGGGAGAGGTGAATGGAATGAAGGGGTTGACTTCGCAATCTCTACATACAAAAAAATCTCTTTTGGTGTAATATGTCAAAATAATTATTAGGCAGATTGGATTCTATATAATGTAGTGTTAGTGTCAAGACCAACCAACACTATTAGAAATGAAATAAGTGAATCAATTCAAGAGCTATTGACTATTAATTCCCATGAAGTCAAAATATATAGAACCGGGAGTACCAACCAATACCATAAATAAATAGAAAGAAAATATATATAAAAAAAAAACTAAAAAAGGTAAGCATAAAGAAACAAGGAATTCAAAGGAAAGTGAGAAGACTTGACTATATGAAAAATAAAATGAACAATAAACTAAAGCAACAAAAATAAAGCAAAAAAACAAAACATAAACTAGCGATTTATTGTTTTATTTTTTATTTAATGATTCAGTACCTCTAGGTCTAGATCGAAATAGAGTTTCAAATGAGGCCCATTGGTAGTAAATGAATAGAGTCTAACATGTTCATACTTACACAGATACACATTAGTTCCAATGACATATGCAACTATGTAATCTCCCATCCAAATTTTTTGAAACCTTGTGTGTTTACCCTTACAAGAATGAGAAAAATCCCATAGTAAAGCCTTATGCCTGACATCAAAAACTACAAATTTATCTTTCTTATCAAATAAATTATTCACCATTTATTGTTATGTTTCATTTTGGTAAGGGCATGTTCTCTTTGTTGTGGGATATTTGAGAGACTTCGGAGGAGTTTAATTCTTTGAATTGAAAAGCAAGAGGGAAAGAGGCTAGTTAAGGTTATACATGCATCATAGCCTCTTAACCATACAACACCTAGAAAGGAGTTTCCCTAATATTGATTTTCATTGTGGTGTAGGCAACCTATAGAGTGTACAAGAGTTGAATGTTCCATTGGTAGGGTTTCTCTTTCCCACGTTCTTCTTTAAGATTTTAATCAATTTTTTGTTCATGGATTCTTCTTGGACATTTCCTTGGGGATAATAAGTGGATGAGGTTCAATGCTTAACCCCAAACTTGCTACAAAACTTAGTCAACTTCTAATAAATGAAAGCAATTCAATTATCATAAATAATTTCCAATGGAAGGATAAATTGTGAGAAAATATTGACTTCTAGGAAGGAAATTACCTATTCAACCTTCTAATATTTTAGTGGAACAACTTCACACCCTTGGTAAAGAAATTAGTGGCTATGAGGATAAACACATGGCCAATAGAAGATGGTGAGATAATTGGGCCAATGAAGTGTAGACCCCATAGAAAAAGGAAATCAAGAAGAACAATATTTAAGGGCATGGGAGAAAGATATTGTCTTCCCATCGTATTCTAGCATATCTTGCAAGATTGCACGAACTAGTAACAATCTTTGAAAAGAGAGGGCCACTATTGACCAATCTGGATGATTTTGTCTGCAAACTCCTTGGAAACAAAATGGCCACCAATGTGAAAGGGTTGAGCAGCCATATAGTGAAGAACTATCAACATTCTTTAAGAGATCTATTTGTCTACACAATAGAAAAGTACGTCATATATAAACCTAGGGAACAGTAAAATACACAACATGACATAATTTGAGGATTCTAATCTCAATCTCCTTTTGTGACTTTCAATGTTGGGAAGGCAGTGTTCATTATGTAAGTAACATACAATATCATGATACTAAGGATGATCAGTGACATATACATTCTCACAATCAACAACAAATCAAGTAGATAAAGAGTCATCATCACTATTGGAATCTTCATTAGGATCGCCACGCTAAGCCAGGTGGAGAGATAAATACCACCCTTTAATAGTGTGAGAATTAAATATCTCAAAATCATGCTCTTGTATCTTAGTTAACTAATGAGCAAGATTTCCTAAAAGGAAAATTTGGGACAATAGAAATTTAATGGTAGGTAGAGGAACCTTTACCTTGGTATGTTTTCCAAGAATGAAGTGGCGAAATTTTTCAGCAACCTTGACCAAAGAGAAATAATTCTTTTCAATCAAGGTATAATTCAACTCAATGTTAGAAAGGCTTAAGATCATGAAATCAATTGATTGTTTTGAACCCAATTCATCCTTTTGTAATGGGATAGCTAAGCTAGATTTCTCTATAGTATTGTATATGAAAAAATCTTTTATAAAATCAAGTTGAGAAAGCATAGGTGCAAAAATGGCCTTTTTGATATCCACCAAACCTTTCTCGGTGTCTTGAGACCAATAAAATCCATGTTCCTTTTTATGCAGATTTTGAATAGGCTTGACCATCCTGGAAAACGCATGTATAAACCTTTTAACAAAATTGATTTTTTCCATAAAGTACTACATGTCCTTCTTTGTGGCAGGTGGAGGAAGGTTTTGAATCACACAAACCCTTTCTAGGTCAATACTAATGCTAGAATCTTTAAAAATATGGCCAAGTAATTTCCCCCATGAGACACCAAATATAGACTTATCTAGATTCAAGGGCATGTCGTACTTTCTGCAACATGGAAATACTTGCCTCGGGTGATTAAAAGTATCTCCTAATAGCTCAGAATGAATAGTATGGTCATCCTAAATAATCATACCAATTAAGTCATCAAATGTTATGTGAGTATCTCTCTAAAAAGTGGAACCTGGATTGATTAGAACAAAGGGCATGCATTCATAAGTGAAGGTGCCCCATTGAGTAGTGAAGGTGGTTTTATAATGATCTTCTCACTTAAGGTGAATTTGATCACAGCCTAAGAATCCATCAAGCAGAGACATAATTTTAGATCCTACAATTTGTTGCAGGATTAGTTCCATGTTGGGGAGCATAAGGTTATCCTTCACTCTTTCCTTGTTAAGGGTGCGAAAGTCTACACATAGTCAAATGTACCCATTCCTTTTCTGAATTAGGACCAATTTAGAAACCCACTCAGAGTACTTGACACAAAAGTCAATAATTATCTCTCCTTCTTCTACTTCCACCTTTTTTGCTTTTGGTTTACTTTTCCTATTGCTTCCTTTTCCCTTTTATTTTTCTCTGCTAATGAAGAAGAAGCCTATGCCTCAACTACCTATGTATTCTCTCTTGCTAATGGTGTTGTATTTACCCAACTAATTGCTTCTGAGTCAATGGATTAAACCACCTATATTGCTTATGCCCTTACCTATGCTTTTGAAGAAGCATATTCCTCTCTGGCTACAAGGTCAAATCAATCAACAATATATATGGATGTTAGTGGTGGTATTGGATATAGAAACAATTATGGTATTGACATTGAGCATCTTGTCAACTTCCCTCCTAATAGTGGCCTCAAAGGCTAGAGTAATTAGTTGTTGTCTTTTCCAAATAGGAATAGTGTTGTATTTTATAGTAATAGCATGGTGGAAAATTCTCAAGTCAAAACCACAAAAGTCATCATATGAATAGACAAAGACATCCCTGAATTCAAGGAATAAAGTAATATTATTTTTCTTTTCTAACTCGAAACAATTAGCGCTTATAGACAAAGTTTTAGGGTCATCATTTGCACCAATATTCATAAGGATAGTGTATGATACCTTTCTCTTTGAAGCCTATTGAGAGGATGTGTTCTTACTCCGAACATCACTTAGGGAAAGGGAATTATCTAGAGGTAGTAAGCCCTTGAGAAACTCTTTTTTTGTCTATGAGAATGACATTAGAGTATCAACTTGCTCTCAATAAGAAAAAAGCAACAAATGTCCCTATCATCCTCGAAAATTTGCCAAGAATCATCATTATCAAGTAGGTGAGTTTTATACAGATAGATCATAGGGTGGCTACATTGGTTAGCCAATAGCTATCTCTCGAGTCTAGTAGTGTAAGGGACTAGCTTATCAAATATACAAATTTGCTTCTCTACAACTATTTCCAACTATTCATGTAGATTCTCAAGTAGATTTTTTTTTTTTAAACCTATAGGAGGAATGGCAATATCGACGAAATTTTGTCGCAAACATTTTTACTCTAACAAGTATTTCCGTGGCAATAGCGATGAAAGTTTGTCGCAAGCCAAAAATGATTTTTTACTCTGCCAAGGATTTCCATGGCAATAGCGACGAAATTTTGTCGCACCCTTCCATGCTTTTTTGTTGCACATATGGCATCTGTGTCATAAGTTGTTGGTGAGTTTTCACTCTACCAAGAGTTTTCATCACTATTGCCATGATTCTTTGTCACAACTTTCCACGCTTTTTCATCGCATGTATGGCATCTGCGTCGTAAGCTGTTGGTGATTTTTTTACTTTGGCATAGTTTTCCGTCCCTATTGCGATGATGTTTTGTCCCTATTGCCATGATTTTTAAGGTAAACCTATCTTCAAGATGATGACACGTGGCAGCCTTATGTCATCTCTCTTTCCATGAATACCTGGTTTGTGGATATAGCGACGAAAAAAGTTCCACAAAAAATAGTCTTTTCTTTCATGGAAAGTGCGACAGATATGTGTGGCAATAGCAACGAAAAACCGTGGAAAATTTGGTCATATGTAGTAGTGCTAGATTTTCAAAATGAAAACAAAACTATAGCATGTGTCTAGAAAAAACATTAAAGGACTTAAGTTGAATAATTGTCCTCGCATACTCACACAAAGATGTCAAATCATTACTCAGATATCTCACACACACAACTCTCTCTTATTCAAAATTACCATACATCTAGAGGACCTGCTACCAAATGCATCATTGAAATATACCAAAGAAGAAATTAAATGTTGTAATCAAAACATGAAATCACTATGTTCATACACACACACATGCAAAAAATCAAAATCATATTCACAATTAATTACAAAGAGACTTACCTTAGTTGCGTCGGTGGGCCCTTGCCATACCAACAAGGTAGCTCTTAAGAAAAATTGCAGTAGAGAATATGTAAACACAAACATATAATATATAAACAAAATTATATCATTTATTCATAAAAATGGAGGTACAATCCACAGTCGTTCTATAACCAAACTTACATCATAACTGTGCTTTATTTTATTTCTCTATATCCTATCATATACAAGGATCTCTCTTTTAAAGAGAAGCAACCATTAGAATCCAAGTCCAAAGATAGCATCAAATATTTGTATAATTATTACAATTCGATGATACATCAAATTTTAAGGAAATGATTTCATCCTCATGACACGAAGTGCATGAGTTATTAAATGTATCATGACCTCCAATGAATAGAGAATGTTCAAACCAAATAAATGCCTGAAACTCATCGAGAATAATCTTGTTCCAACAGCCAAGCCTGGGAATTTGGAACAAGTACCAGACGCACACAACTGCATAAATTGGTACCAGACGCACATAGTCATACAAGTCAGTAATGGATGAGCATAAAAATCGATATTGGATGCACACAGTCATACAAGTTGGTATCGGATGAGCGTAACAAACAAGTAATGTGCGATCTTAGCAATGGGTACCGGATGATCTTAGCAATAGGTACCAGACAATCTCAGCAACGAGTACCGGACAATATCAGCAATAGGAACTGTTATCATAAAGTCTGTTTGAACCATCCAAACTAATTAGAAATTTATTTGAACATCAAATATTCAATCCTAATTATTAATAAATCACCATAAATTATGATTAAACATTAGTTACCTCATGGGTACGCAATAATTGTTTAAAGGGCATGTCTGATGAGGAAACTAGGCAGAAAGTGCATTGGTATTAGGAAAAATTAGTCAGGATATGGGAAAGATAAGGCAATTGGAGGTGACAAAAAGGAGGCTCAACATTTCCTCCATTCCTAATTCATTGCCTGCCCTCATGAAAAACTATTGAATCAGTCTTCAAAATTTCAAAACTGGTGTTGATCCTCGACCTTTCTTAAACAATAGCTGCATGGTTTTAAGATATCCATCCTGGAAGCCTCATCCTTTAGCTCCCTCTTAATGACTTGTGTATATTGTACTAGGTGCAAAACTTTGTTTAGCTTGGCAGACACCTCATCATGCTCTCCATGTAGTCTGTATTTATTCTCCTTTAGTTGTGTGTTCTCTTTATTGATATGCCTATCCAACACTTTTTACTCCTCTATTTATTTCTTCAACCCTGCATTCTGTTTTGTAAGATTTTTAACTTTTAAGTCCAACTGATGTTTGGTCAGAGAGTTGACTGGTTCATGTATTGCTTTCTATGTTATCTCTTCCTTGGCTTCAACTTCTCTCCTTAATTCCTTTATTGTTTCTATCACTAATTCCTCTGCTTCACTAGTAGTCACTACATACATTTTGTCTTAATCTGGTAAAGTTGGAATGTCCACTGGATCTTCTGCACAATAAGGGAGATGAATAATTGGCCCCTGCTTAACCATACTTCGATTGGTTCTTCATCCTATACATGGAACTTCCTCGGGTGTGCTAACAGGAACATGAATTTCCTCTTTAAACAATCTCCTCTTTTTCATTTTAGGCTCAGAACTGGGTACTGGACTTTGCTTGTCATGTGACTTCTTCACTTTTCCTTTAGAGGGATTAGGTGGGGAGACTGACATTTGTTATGTTTTTTCACTCCTTGTCTTTCCACCAGAGGGATTGGATGTAGGGGTTGGAACTTGTTCCTCTGGTGTACTCCTAGTTTTCCTGCTAGAGGATTGTGTTATAGTACTACCTTCATTGACTTTAGATTTCCTCTTGCGTTTGACTCTCAATTCAGGAGTCTTTTCTTCTTCTCCACCTTTTTCTTTAGTAATTTTAACAATCACTTCTGGAGTATTCTCTACAATTTCCCAAACCTGTTTCTGAGGTGTTTCAAAAAATCCTTCTGGAATACTTTTCATAATTTCCCCAGACTTCTCATGAGATACTTTAACAATTACCTTTGGGACAGTCTACAACTTTTCCAGCATCATTCTCAGACCTCTTTTTCTTCCTCTTTCTCGTGCTAATTTGTGTTTTACTTTTCATGGACAGTTATGGTTGAGTTTTCTTGATGTTGGATGAATGTTCCACCACATGTGCAGGTTGTTCTTCTAAAACTGTTGTCTTTCCTTTGTTCAATTTACTCACATATTGCAGTGAGATAGGGCCAACGAGATCGATTTTATTACTAATTTATGTTCTTTCTTTCTATTATCTCCCTTCTTCCCATATGACCCTTTACTATGTTCCCTTGTTACACTCCCTTCTACAGACTTATAAGTCTCGTGAGAAAAGTTTTTTGTTAGGAATTTCTTCAAACCACTGTCTTGGTTTCTCAATTCATGGAAAACCAAGAGTTTCATCAACCCATGGTCATAAATACTGGTTTAGGGTTTATTGGATGCAGACTTAACACCCCTCACCATCTTGTTCAAACTCATCCATAGGAAATGAGGAAAGTCTATGTATGGGCCTCCTTCAAAATGCAATAAAATCTTTAAATGATAAAGAAAGGTTATTGCATACCTCCCTTTGCAAGTTAAAAATTTATGCAAGTAGACAAGCATTGTACAATATTCTTCTTTCATCTACCCTCTAGAGATACCTTTCATCCAATCTGGGTATAGGTGCTCGGGTTTCAATAATTTTTTATAGATGCCACTTTCCACGATGATGCCTTTGAAATACCTCTCTCTAGTGGAAGGTAACCTGATCGCCTCAGCTATGGTAGCTTCAGTAATTATTAGTTTTAGGTCCCCCAACTAAATGCTTTCTCCATCATAACTCTGGATGAAGGAATGAGATACCCCATCATGATGTTCTCTAAATGTTTCCAAGAAGCGAACCCAGCCAGCCTTTTCAAATTTTTCTTTGCAAGCTTGATACTCCTTCATTTCTCTATACAGTTGAAGCACTGGTTCATTCCTGTCAACCCCCGTGTCTACTTAAATATGGGTTTTAAAACAAGTATGGACAACATAACCTAGGTGAGGGTTTGGTACTGGATGTAACACTATGAGAACAGGGTGATGAAGGCAAAGTAACGAGACAGTAGGAGAGAATCAAGTGGTGTATAACAAAAAAATGGTTAATTAATGCTCATCTGGATGGTGAAGCCATCCAGAAGAGCGTATATAATTAAATCAAGAGGAAAACGGTCAATTCTTTGAAATTATAGTGAGGTAAGGAATAATTCATAAATTATGCCCCAAGATCGTGTTCACAGATAAGGTGATGATCATACCAACAAAGTAGAGTCACATCCCTTTCTTACCGGTTTCCACAATGATTATGATGAATGCGGGTGATGTGACCAAAACTCATCATTAGGTAGCATTCGAAGTCATAATTTTGAACAACATGAGTTCATAGGAAGTGGTATAATCATATTTGTTTCATCATACAAATGAGAACTTTTGACAAGATATGCCAAACTGGATTATCATCTTATGAAGAGATTCGTGTACATTATCATTGATTTCGAAACAAGGGAAATCATGAAGAACTTCGGAAAATAATGATATGGAGGTTTAGTGAATCGAAATAACAAGGGAATATGAGGGTAACCATATGTAAAATGAAAAATTCATGTGATTTTTAATAAAAAGGAATAAACATTGAGTCCATACCTCTATATTACCTGGAATGCATTTGAACTATTGAAGCAATATTAAATGTACAGAAATGTTACCAGAACCCCCTCGTCAATAACAGAGCACAAATTCAGTATCGAATCACCACTACACTATCGTTTTAGTACCGGACTAGTATAGAGGATTTGTTTCCGTATCGGACCGATGCAGAGATATTTTGTCAGTACCGGACCAACACAGAGAATCGGTTTAGTACCAAATGAACATAGAGAGAATTTTCAGTATCGAATCAACATAGAGAATCGGTTTAGTATCAGACGAACACATAGAGACTTTTTAGTACCGGACCAACACAGAGAATCGGTTTAGTACTGGATGAACACAGAGAGATTTTCCCAGTACCCGATGAAATTTGCAAAAGTACCTGGAATCCTGTAGGTTTGTTCTTCATGTCTAAACATGTTCTAAGGGTCAAGATGAAGTAGAGGTTGGTACTCACTAATACTGTATATGTATTTGTTCCTTTGAATGAGTCATGTTGAAAATTTATAAACAACACACTAGTACAGGCAAATGGGAATGAAATTTTGAAAATGTAGCGGAAGTATCATAAAATGAGGCAAAAGATCCAATGATTGGGCTCCAAGCTCTATAACAAGAAGGCAAATATAATTGGACATCCTCCTTTAGAGGTGCAGAACCTTCTCTTTTTGGAACCAGACAAATCATTATTTTCATTGCCACTCCCATTTTGTTGAAAACAAGAACCTAACCGCTATTTTCCTATGGATTTTTATCGAGCCTAGATCAGTTAATGATGATCGCCGATATTTTCAATTTTTAGGAGTCTAAAAATCTTAAAGAAAAATTCTTATACTATCCTGTGGATTTTTCTTGAGCCCAGGTCACTTAGTGCTCGTCGATGTTTTAAATTTTTAGGAGTCTGAAAAACTTAAAGAAAACTCCTTATATTGTCCTGTGGATTTTTCTCGAGCCCAGGTCAGTTAATGCTCACCTGTGTTTTCAATTTTTAGGAGTCTAAAAAACTTAAAGAAAACTCCTTATCCTGTCCTGTGGATTTTTCTCGAGCTCGGGTCAGTTAATGCTCACTGGTGTTTTCAATTTTTAGGAGTCTGAAAAACTTAAAGAAAACTCCTTTTGGCTCCTTTCTCATGAGTAATCTACCAGGGTTGGGTAAAGGAATAAACTCACCTATGGGAGACATCCTCCTTATTGCTTATCTACATGAGAATATAATCAGCTTATGCCTTTGTCAGTAACACCAAAAAAAATCTAACACACACCTATATATACATGTATGTACAAAATTAAATCAAATCACGCAACAAAACTTACAATGGTGGTTCCGCAGGAGGGGAACCCATCTTGCTTACCAATTGCATTTCAATATTCTGAAAACTTGTTTGATAAAATCTTCTTTAGACAAAGGCTTATTATATACTTTCAATCAATGCCCTTTCACAAAAAAGGAGGTCTGATCTTCATCAATAGTCTTTATCTTCACTGAACCATTGTCATAAACTGTGTCTACTTCATAAGGTCCCAACCATCGAGTCGACAATTTACCTTTGAAACTCTTGAACTTACTGTCATATAGAAGGGCCCAATCACTAGACTGAAAATATTTCTTCTTGATATACTTGTCATGCCATTTAGTCCTTTGTTCTTGAATAAGTGTAGTCCTCTACAGAGCATATTGTCTGTTTTCATCAAGTTCATTTAGCTATAGTATCCTCTATTTTTTGGCTTCATCCAAATCCATTCCCAATTGCATAGCAGTCTTGAAAGTTTTTACTTTAAATTCTATGGAAAGAAACACTTGCTTCCCATACACTAACTCATAAGGTGTATGGCATGTTGTGTTTCTCTAGGTTGTTCTATAGGCCCATAAGGCTTCAGGAAACTAATCCACCCAATATTTATGGTGTAACTGAACTATCTTGGTAAGTATATCCTTTATCACTTTGTTGGTTGATTCCACTTGTCTGTTTTCTTGGGGGTGATAAGGTGAGGATTTCATATGTTTAATTTGATATTGTTCAGTAATAGCTTTGACCAGATTGGAGGTAAATTGGGTTCCTTAGTTTGTCACTATTTCTTGAGGCACACCAAAATGGGTAAATATGTCTTCGAACATAAAATCAACAACTGATTGTTCATTTGCAGAGTACAAAGATTTATCCTCTACCCATTTAGTCACATAATATGTACAGACCAATATATACCTTCTTCTTCTAGACATGGGGTTGATATGTCCTACGAAGTCCAAATCCCATTTCTCAAATGGTTCAATTACTACTTGAGCTTGGAGAGGTATCTCATCACTTTTATTTGGTTTCCCCATCCTCTCACAATCATCACAACTAGACACATATTTATTTTCATCCCTGAAAATGGTTGGCCAATAGTAGCTTATCTGCAGTATTTTGTATAATTTCCTCTTATAAGAAAAATGGACTCCACATGGGCCATCATGGCAGGCTTTGAAGATATCATACATATCATCCTCCCATACACATCTTCTAATCACCAAATCAGGTATTGTATGGTATAGACAGTCATCATTCTAGATATAATTTGCGCTCAGCTGAATAATCTTCTATTTTTCTCGGAGGGACAAATTATGAGGTAATTTTCCTACTACAAGATAGTTTTCCACATCTTCATACCAATGAGTGTAAGTAGAAATAGAAAACAAACTTTCATCTAGAAAATTTTCATCCAGTGAGACATTATCACTTGCATGAATGAGTCTATATAGGAAATCATCAACAAGGTTATATTTTCCAGGTCTATCAATGATAGTAATATTGAATTCTTCCAATAGTAGTAGACATATAGTAAATCTAGCATTTGTCACAGGCTTATCCATTAAAAATATAATAGTTGAATGGTATGTGTGTAGAAAAACCTCATACCCTGTTATGTTGTGTTTGAATTTATTAATGGCATGAACCACTGATAAGAATTCCTTTTCAGTGACAGTGTAATTCACTTCAATAGGGTAGATATTTTTGCTGACAAAGTAGATAGCATAGGGGAGTTGGTTTTATCTTTGTCCTAGAACGACTCCCAAAGTAGTATCTGAGGTATCAGTGCAAATATGAAAGGCAAGATACCAATTTGTTCCTCTTAACACAGGGGCACTGGAAAGATTTTTCTTTAAAATTTCAAAAGAAATATGACATTTCTCATCCCAATGGAATTCATCCTCCTTTGATAATAATTTGAACAGTGGGGAAACCAAGTTTTTAAAATTTTGAATGAATCTCCTGTAATATCCAGCATGACCTAAGAATATTCTAACTTCTTTTTGTGATCTAGGGATTCTGATTTGAGAAATAATGTCAATATTAGCAAGATTTGCTCGTATCCAGGTATCGGAAATATGATGACCCAAGAAAATCCCCTCAGTGAGCATCATTCTAGATTTTTCATGGCTGAGGGAGAGATTAGTCTCTTTACACCTAATCAATACTTTCTCCAAATTGTCCAATGCTTGTGAAAATCATACCCATATACTGTGAAATCGTCCATATAGACTTCTACACAGTCATGGGTTAAATAAAAAAAATGGATAGGACAAGCCTCTTGAAGGTGGTAGGGGAATTACACAACCTAAATGAGAGAACCCTATAAGCATAAGTACCCCATTGGAAAGTGAATGTGGTTTTCTCCTGATCTTCAAAGTAAATTTTGATCTGATTATACCAACTAAACCAATCTAGGAAAGAAAAGTATCATTTCTCAAACAAGGTGTCCAAGACATGGTCTATGAAAGGTAAGGGAAAATAATCTCTATAGGTAGCCTTGTTTAGCTCCTTGAAGTCCACACAATTATCCATTTTCCATTCTTCTTGCGGACAATGACTAATGTAGACACCCATTTGCTATCTAAAATAGGGTAAATGAAATTGACATGCATGTGTTTTTGGAGCTCTTCTTTCACTATGTCTTTTAAGGTTGGGTTCATTCTTATTTGGGGCTTCCTAATAGGTCTGATTTGAACATTGGTTTAAATATGGTGTATACAGGTATCATGGTGAATTCCTTTCATATCAGAGTAATCCCATGCAAAAGCACCGGACTGTCCTTGGATAATTTGGATAAATATTTGTTGTTGATCTGATTCTAGGCCAGAATTTATACACAAGTATTTCTTGGGACTGATTTCAACAGTCCATACATTTGAATTCTCTTCTCCACTTATTGATGATATAGTAAATAATGTAGAAGTGGAGGGATTCTAAACCTCCTAAAACCCAGGGACTAAAATATGTGTGAATTCCAAAAAAGATTGAGGATACTCAATGCATTCTGTATTGGCTAAAAATAGGCTTAAAATTTGTTCTTCAGTTTGTTCTTGAACTCCCTTTGCTTGCTCAAGTGTTAACATGATTTGAGCATAGTTCTCCTCCCCATAGGGATTCTCCATCCATTCAATAACTTCGGTGACTGGTTAGGCAGGAGGAAAGAGAACAAGTTTCTAACTATGGGTTCCATTAGAAATTGTCATCTCCCCAGACTAACAACTAATAAATGCATCAACAGTGGCCAACCAAGGTTGACCAAGAACAATTGGACGCCCAGGTTTTGAGGATTTTGAATGAATTACCAAGATGTCCACAGGATACTCCCAAGAGGATAAGGTAATTGTTACATCATCTAGGCTTCCTACTAGGATGATGATTGATTTGTCTTCCAATTCCAACAAGGTCTATGTTGGCCTTAAATGATTTAGTTGCAGCGTACTTATAGTGTCAACAATCCTAAAATTTATTGTTGCTCCTAGATCAATAAGGGTATTTGACAAAGAAATACCATTAATTTCTACAGTCACCACTGGGTTTCCTGGATCATTATATTTGGATGGCATTTCTGATATAAATTTTGATAGTTGTCCAACCACTTTGATGACAGGATGTTCCTTCTTCTTCTTTCCATGATTTTTGATGTAAAGATCCCTTATAATTTTAGCATAGATATGAATATATTTAATGGATTGGAGTAGGGGAATATTTACACATACACTCCTTAGTTCATATTCTAAGTCATATCCTAGAGGTGCCTCAGGTTTCTTCACAAGTAGCCTTTATGGATAGGGTGGAGGATTAGCTTCTTGAGGTATTTTTTATGGTTGAGCAGTGTGAGGGGGAATTTCCTCTTATACAGGGATCTATTCTTCTTCATTAGGTTTTCCATCTATATGTTCTTCTTCTCTAATAACCACTATAGAATTTGGTTTATTCAAGACTTTCCCAGATCTCAATTGAGTTTCATTTAGTGAAGTAGGATTTATTACATAAGTTGGGAAATTCAGTACTTCAAGGTTCTATACAGGTTGAGTAGGTCAATTGTTTGGATTAGGGATGGGTTGTGAAGGAATAGGGGTAGGTCGAGGGGGGGTTTGATTAGGTGTAGCTTGCATTTCTTGCTGTTGATTTGGGTTCAAAGGCAAGGTGAGTTGTTGTTGCAGCTGGGAAGGTGGAAGTAAAGTAGGTGGATTAAATCCCGGTAACAGCTGAGATATATTTGAAGGATATTAGTGGTAATTAGGAATAATTGGTGGTTGAAAAGGAAAATTACCATATGCAAGGCTTATCCACCCTTTTTACCAAGGTTAGAATTGTGGTTGCTGATGTGTCCATTGAGAATAAGGCATTGAATGAATCCATTGTTGTTGTGGGTATTGTGTGGTAGGGTCGTAAAACATGTTAGAATTTTGTTGTCTCCATGCTCTCTTGGGGGGAT
>JZKD02S0849626.1:189998-213305 GCA_000966675.3 Picea glauca | reverse complement strand
ACAGAGAACATCTGTTCTCCCTAGCACCACCCTGCCACCCTAGTTTCTCTGGCTGCAACCAGATGGAAGCTACAACTTCTTGTGTTCAAGCACCCACTTGAACTTCTGAGGACAATAGTCCTCTCGAGCACCTCCCAACCTCCCTAAACTCAATGATTAAATAAAAATTCAACTTTACAGATAAATCAGTTCATACCAATTTTACTTTGTTCTGTAAATCTTGTCTTCTGCTGCTTGCTCTACCATTTTGCTCTGCTTCTGCTCTGCTCTATCATTCTGCTCTACTTCAGCTCTGCTCTATCGTTATGCTCTGCTTCAGATATTCATTTCATTTCCTTTTTGCATATCAATCAGACTTCATCCTTAACTCCTTCTCCTTTCTCCTTTCTAACTGTTTCGTTCTTTTTTTTATTCAGAACAGCCAACCCAATTCAGTCTCGCCCATTTTCTTTTATACACGATTCCTTAACGATTCCACTTCCCCTTCCAATGGGAAATCCGAGGACATCTGTCATCGTAACTGAAACACCAACCGATTATTCATTATCAGTCCATTTCTCTTAACTGATTCATAACTGAAGCGTTAATGTGTGAGGAGGAACAACAACCCTCCGATCAATACTTGATCCAATGGTTCAAATCCCATCGGGATTTCACTCATTGCGATTTCAGCATTCACAGTGTCGAGATGCACATGTACTCGGAACCTCTGATTCTCCGATCCCCGATGTGCTCCTTTCCTGAGCTTTAGCCCCTTCTGGCTGAGCCCTGATCCACGTGACCATTACCCATGACCTTTCGTCGGGATTTCGGGGTTTATAATGATAATGTGCATACGTCCTTTGGACCCGTGATATGCCGATCCCCGACTTCCTCTGTACTCCTTACACCTGTCCTCCACTGACTCCTGGGTGGCCCACACGTTATATGCTTTATCGGAAATCGCGTATCGTGATTTCGCGATATCTGATGTTCTAAGTTCTTGTCAATACAAAAACCCGATCCCCGAAATTCCGTGTAGTGAACAGATCAACGATCCAGATTATATTTTGGATTCAACGGTTATGATTGAATCGCGAAATCGCACATCGCGATTTTGGGTTTCTCGTTGTCAAGAGATTTTGACATTGAAAAGTGTTGATTCCCGATCCCTGATACTCCATGCAGAGATTCAACAGTCCAGATTACTTCTGGCTCGACGGCTGTGATTACATCGCAAAATCACATATCACGATTTCGAAGTTTCTGTTGCAGTGTGTTCTTTACATATCAAAGTCTCGATTGTCGATGCCTCTGCTGACGTCACACGTGATTTGGCACGTGTTAGCTCCTGCCACGTGTCACTATGATTCATGAATTGTATGTGCCTGAAGTGTTAGATCTGCCTAACACCTGTCATTACCTAGTTGTTCCACGTGTCCCTAGCTGACGTGGACTGTTGTTGTGAATTAGATCGACAATCTAGATCACATGTTGATCTGACGGTTCAGATTCAGTCGGGATTTCGCATATCGTGAAATCGGGGTTTTCATTGCATTGTGTTCTTTGCATTATGAAATCCCGATCCCCGAAACTCCGATGAGGCCTCCTGGCTACCACACGTACATACGAATGAACGGTCCAGATCCCTGCTTGATTTAACGGCTGTGATCAAATCGCGAAATCGCATATCGCGATTTTGGGGTTTTCGTTGTCGAGTGAACTTTGCATATTGAAATCCCGATCCCCGAAACTCCGATGAAGCCTCCTGTCAACACGTGGATGGTCCCGATCTCTGTTTGATTTAACGGTTTCGATTATATCGTGAAATTGCATATCGCAATTTCGGGGTTTTCGTTGTCAAGTGTTCTTTGCACTTTGAACTCGCGATCCCCGATTCTCCGATGAATTAAATCAACGGTCCAGATCTCATTCTTGATTTAACAGTTGCGATCATATCGCGATCTAGGGGTTTTCGTTGTCAAGTGTTCTTTTCACTTTGAAATCGCGATCCCCGATTCTCCGATGAATTTATCTCTCTCGCAGCTTCTACAGATCTGACGGTCCTGGTTCTTTCGGGAAATTTGGATGGGATCCAACGATCACTGTCTCTTCTCCTCTCGATTATTACTATGTTGTTATTCAATGCTATTGTCATCATTGCGACCACACGTTCTTGCCATCAATGAAAAGTATACGCTGATTTGCTTTCTGATAACTGAAATTGCCAACAGATATGATGTTTCCTGAGGTTCTCCCCCTCCCTTGAAAATGGATTTTAGTCTAGGAAAAGAAAGGAACTCATTGGTAGGGTGATATTCTTTACAAAGGCCATAGATTTCAATAACATTAATAGGAAATTCTTTTTCAGGGTGCTTCTTCCTACATCGAGGATAGAAAATTGCTAAAGTAGCATTTTCTTCTTCTTGTTTCTTTTTTATTTTCATAGTGTCTAACTAGATGTTGATTGTATTTAGGTGTTTGTTTTGAATTTTTCAAGTATATTCCCTAATTATATCCTTGTAACACCTCCTAGAGCAGGTTTGGTAGTTCTTCCTATAGGATCCCTTACACTTTTTCCTATTTTGGCTTGGCTGCGAGAGTACCTTTTATAATACTATGCAATGTCTACAAACGGTTTCTGATATACATATCCAGAACTCATGAGGTTTATTACCTCGATACGGTCATACCTTATACCCTTTAGGAAGATGGTCCTAACTATGGTTGTGTCTAAGGATAATTGTTTCATCTTTTGATAGTTATATAGGAACCTTTCAAGGTAATCTTCCAAACTTTCCTCCTCAGACAATTGCATTTTAAATATGTCATTCCTAGCATCCCTAGGTCTGTAGTAGTCCTGATCTTTCTGGAGGAATATCTGCTTCATTCCATCCCAAGATAATATAGTGTGTTCTCCTAGGCTCATAAACCACCTTAATGCTAAGGCTTTAAGTGTGGCTGGAAAGAGTTTTAGTTTTTGTGCACTATCAGTGTAATTATAACTCCTACATAGTATATCAAATTCAAACAAAAATGAATCAGGATCTTCTGCTGACATACCATGGAAGTGAGGTAGTGATGACAGTGAAATATTCTTCATAGAAACATCTCTGGTAATGTCTTATATTGGGAATCCAAATGTCTTGGTTTCATTGTTTGCATTTCCCTCTTCATCCGCCATATCTCCAAATAGCACATTGTAGGCTATTGGTGGTGTCTCCGCACTAAGTGATGGTTCAACCACTGGGTTGGTTGGTATATACAATTGTTCCAATAATTTGTGTGTTGCCCCAATGGAAGATTCAACCTCTTATACCATTGCCTCTGTCTCTTTTCCAACTCTTCCTTCTGATTAGGTCACCAGTGCTTCCCTTCTTGTTTGTTGTACTATGTTTTAAATTTGAACAGTAGCTTTAGATTTGGTACCTTTGGTTATAGTTTCAATTACTTCTTTTGAACTCTCCCCTCTGAGTATTTTTCCTACACAAACACTAGTTGAGTTAGTATGGGGGTTTTTTCTTGATTTTTCTGTAACTTTGGGGGGGTTTCTTGAATTTTCTGCAATTTTAGATGTAACAAATCTACCTTTGTTATCTCTGCGTTTATGCATAAAAAAAAATATCTAAATACTAACTCACACAAAATTCAACTCCTAAAGGTAAGAGGACAACCTTGTTCCAACAACCAATCCTGGGAATTTGGAATAGGTATCAGATGCACACAACGACATAACTTGGTATCAGACACATACATTCATACAAGTCAGTACCAGACGAGTGTAACAATCGGTATTGAATGCACATAGTCATACAAGATGGTATTGGATGAGAGTAACAATCAGTATCGGACGCACACATGCATACAAGTCGATATTGAATAAGCATAAAAAATGGGTATCGGATGATCTTAACAACGGGTACCGGACGATCTTAACAACGGGTACCGGATGATCTCAGCAATGGGTACCGGACGATCTCAACAACTAGTACCAGACAATCTCAACAACAGGTACCGGATGATATCAACAACATGAATTGTTATCATAAAGTCTGTTTGAACCATCAAAAGTAATTAGAAATTTCTTTGAACATCAAATATTCAATCCTAATTATTAATAAATCGCCATAAATTATGATTAAACATTAGTTACATCATGGGTATGAATTAATTGTTTAAAGGGCATGTCTAATGAGGAAACTAGGTAGAAAGTGCATCAGTATTAGGAAAAATTGGCCAGGATATGGGCAAGATAATGCAATTGGAGGTGACAAAAAGGAGGCTCAACAAAGACCAAGAAATGAAGGCCTTGGTTATGAAGGTCAAGTAAGGAATGAAACTATTAATTTTTTGAAAGGGGAAACATTGATAATAGATGAATCATCTCCAAGTAGCAGTAGTAGCAACAAACTAGGGGAAAAATCCACAACAATAAATCAAGTGTATAAGTAGAAACAATGGTACAGTCATCGTGGTAGAACAAGGCATGCAAAGGAAAAAAGTAGGAACTTACATCAATATGTAATCATTGTGCACTTTTATTATTTTTAACCACAATATGTAATCATTAATATCATCAACAATACAATATCAATGTATCATGAGAAATTTAAATTAATAGTGCACAATAAACAACCACATATACACAGTACACTAGAATTTATGTGGAAACCCAAATGGGAGAAAACCACGAAATGATTTTCTTATATATAAAAATAATGCATTCATTGGAAGTACCAACTTCCCAATTCTCTATATACAACTAGAAGGAGGATCCAACCCCCTATTTACAAGCTCCAACCTGAAGGAATCTACAACTTCCTGAATTCTCTGGCTCTAACCAGAAGGAGGTGACAACCCCCTAATTTTCAGGCTCTGACCTAAAGAAAGCTCCAACTCCCTTTTTTCTTTAGCACCAACTAGAAGGAGGCTACAACCCAATTTCCTTGCCTCATTTTATCGCCCTTAAATATAAATGTACCTCAAACTGTCACTACCACAATCACTTCCACTATCTCATCAACATGTCACTGTCACTAATACTCAACATCAATGAAACCATATCTACTCACATGGGTCACCAAGAACATATCTCAACCAAGAACCCAACATCACCAATACATGCCTCAAGCATGTACTATAACATTACCAAGACATAACCTCAAAATATCCATATAAACATACCTTTAATCCTGTAGAAACCTTACTATATCATATCTCAGACCAACCTGGAACAAGCATCCCCTTTACTTTACCTCATCCTTGCTACCTCAGATTCACCAATAGATCAAGTGTTCACTAGATATATATTCAATGAACTTGTATATATGAATGAGAGACTCTTGATGTGTATTTATACTCTTMCATATAACTACTTTTCAACCACTTTACCCTTAATTAGTTTCTTGTTGTAACCACTTTAACCTTAATTAATTTCTTGTTACAACTATTTTACCCTTTTTACTAATTTTAGGGTAATAACTATTTTACCTTTTTTCCTGATTTTAGGGTCATAACGATTTTACCTTTTTTTTTAATTTTAGGGTCATAATTGTTTTACCCTTTTTCCTAATTTTATGGTCATAATTGTTTTACCCTTTTTCCTCATTTTAGGGTCATAACTATTTTACCCTTTTTCTTAATTTTAGGGTCAACCTGTACTTTCTTGTTACAACCAGTTTTCCCTTTATTAATGACTTTGTAACTTTTTAGGGATTCTTAACCATTCTTCAAGGCTTCCAACTTCATGAGACCATAACTAATCAACCATGAGGAACCACGTGGTGTACCACCTACCGTTAGAAACAACATGATGAGAACTATCCATCCATGAGTATGTTACCTGCATTTACATTTTCATTCACATTCAAATTCCTTAAACAAATTTTGGTTCCATAACCATACCTTCAGGGCTTCCATAGTTCTTCAATGGTTGACATCAATGACAACCAATCTTTCAACAATATCCCCCTTTGGCATTGATGCAAACACTAATGGAATGGAAACACTTATGCTCATGTGTATGCTCCCCCTGTGACCATCACTCCCCCTATCTCATGCATTTGTTATTTCTCTCCATTTCCATTCCTTTGTTTTTTCTCTCCCCCATTGACAACAATGTCAAAGGGAATTCTCCTTGGGGCTGCTCCCCCTATATACAAACCTCTAATTTATCTTCATGGTGTTACTTGAAATCTCAAAACATGTCCAATTACTTGCATCACATCGATTCTTGACGTTTTCACATAGATTAAGCTACCAATCATCGATCTGTAGAGTCTCTAATATCCATCCTTAGATTTATCATCCTTTCTCAACATGCAACTGGTCTGCATAGGAGTACTTATGGGTTTGCAATATTCCATTCCAAAATTTTTTAGCATCTCTCTGATATACTTGGTCTAGGATATGAAAATACCTTTATCACACTGACATATCTATAATCCCAAAAATAAGGTCAACTCACCAAGAAAAGACAATTCGAACTCATTCTGCATGTCTTTGGAAAACTTCTAACTCATCGTGTCACCATCACTTCCAAAGATAATGCCATCTACATAAACCTCAATTATCAATATATTGTCTCATTTTACTTTTATGTAGAGATTTCTATCTGCATTTCCCTTCCTGAATCCTTGTTTTTGTAGACACCTATCCAACCTTTCTTTGTCTATGGTTACCTATCCATCCTTTTTTAGTTTTTTTCTGAATACTCACTTTGTACCAATCACTTTCTTGTCCTTCAGCCTTGGGACAAGTTCCCATGTTTCATTCTTCTCTATTTGATCCAACTCTTCTTCCATAACCTTGATCTAGTGGTCATCATTATTGGCTTCTTCAAAACCGTTTGGTTCAACTGTGGATAACCATGTTAGGTGCCTTTGTTCTAGTGAATGTATTCTTATTCAAGTTTCAACTCCTAGATCTGTATTCCTGATAATTTGTTATGGTGGATGATTTTTCTGCACTCATTGGCTAGGTGTCTTGGGAGGTATCTGAATATCCTACTTATCATATTCCTCTTGCTTTTCTTTTGCTACTTTTCTTCTTCTTTTGATTCTTCTTCTACTTCTTATTCTTTCAAATTTTCTTTGTTATCCTACTCTTCTGAATCTTTGTGTCCTTCTTTGATCTTTCGTCCATTTGTCTCATCAATCGTTACATTGATACTTCCCACTATTCTGTTAAGTCTTAGATTGAATCATTTGTATGCTTTTCTTTTTCTTGATTGCCCAACCAATATTCCCATATCAAATCGGTAGTAAAATTTTCCAATCCTGCCATGTTCTCTTTTGATATAGCATTTGCTTCCAAATACTCTAAAATGATTCATAGTTTCTAGTCTTCCTTTCCATAACTCGTAGGGGTTATTATCGTTGCTACTTCTAAGAATTCATCTATTTAGGATATGAACTATTGTATGCATTGCTTGTGTCCATAATATGTCACCCAACTTGGAATCTTTCAACATAGTTCTAACCATTTCATGTATTGTTCTGTTCTTCCTTTCAACAAATCCATTTCTCTTAGGTGTCTTGGCTGCTAAGAATTTCCTTTTTTTCCCATGTTTTCCACAAAAATACATGAATTCCTTTGATGTAAACTCTCCACCATTGTCTGATATCAAACATTTTATTTTCAAGTCTGTCTCAATTTCAACCATCTCTTTGTATATCCGGAAGTGTTCAAATGCCTCTAACTTTGTTCTGCTTCATGTTCCATTGTCTTGGAGATCTAACCTTACACAGTATGCATCTGGTTGTATCCTATCCTGGACCTGTCATAGTATGGCCTTTGACTGATGATGATCTCATCCAATATTTTGGTGTTATTCTACTACATATATTTCTTCTAAAGATATTTTCTTAGAGTGACTATATTTTCTTCCAAGCTTTCAATCATATTCTCCTTTTATTCTAATTGATTTCTAAGTGCTTCTTTAATCCTTTTGTATTCTTCTACCTGGATTTTTAACTTTGTGATCATCTGCTCAACCTCTTCTGAGTTGGAATTCTTAGATCCTTCTTTCATCTTTAGTTTTTCCTTGAGTGACTTTTTTTTCTTTCTTTCTTTCCTTAGTTATTCTAAGGAACTAATTAATTATGCTATGAGATCAAGTTTTCCTTCTTCTTCATTATATTCTTCATCATCTTATACTTCCATGAAAATTACTCTTTCTGAATCACTATCACTATAATCATCCTTGTATGATGAGGAAATGTCTTCCATTGATTAGAAACGTTTCTTAAAGAATTTATTTTTGTTTCTTCTCTTGTCTCCTTTTTTATTTTTATTTTTCTTATTAGGATATTATTCTTCATTGCTATCTTTATTCTTAGCATAAGGACATTTAGAAGAAAAATGACCAATACCACCACAATTAAAACAATTCAATGGAATCATACATTTGTACTTGTCGATTCTCTTTTCAACTTTCTTACAAAGTTTGTCATTTCTTCATCTTCCTCTGAATCATCCCTGCAACTACAATATGGTTTTGACTCTTTCTTTTTCCTCTCCTTTATCTTCTTGGATTCCTTGAACATTGCTTCCTTTGTGACTGGGTTCTCTTTCTCTTTCCTCGTTTCATTGGCTATGAGTATCCCATGTAGCTCATCCGTACTCAACGTAGCTAGGTCTATTCTTTTTTCTAGGGCTAAAATCTTCAGATCAAATATCATTGATAGACACCTTAGTACCTTTTGAACAATGACTGGTTTTTCCATTTCTTCTCCCAAACCTTTAATAACATTCACCATTTCATCAACTCACAGAAAGTAGGCTACAATGTCTTCATATTCCTTCATCTTTAGTTGATCAAATCGACCTTTGTATGTTTGAATCTTGGCTCCTTTGAATTTGGTATCTCCTTCGTAAATATTCGGAAGTTTATCCCAAATATCCTTTACATTGTCGCAATGCATGATCTTGACAAATGTTGAATCAGTCATACTGCTTAGAATGGTTCCTTTAGACTTTGAACTATTTTTGTTGAGTTTCTTTCCATCTTTTTCAGTTGGGGGAATGATTGGTGTTGTATATCTATCTACTAATGACCACCAAACATCAAATCCTTGTGTCTATTAAAAGGGTTTCAACATTTTATTTCAGAAGGCATAGTTATGACCATGAAATACTGGTGCTCCAATATTAGCATTGTTGGCACAGGGGAAGACCTAGGTTTCAATGCTTCAACAACCCACCAAAAAAACCCTAACCACCAACATTTCTAGCAACACCTGCAAAGAAGTCGAAGTCTCACCCGAGGTAGAGGCAGGGGGGGTTACAAGACTTAGGTGTCTGTAACCAATCTGGGACATAGATCTGTGATTACAATTACTTCGCAGAGTACTTAATAACAACATGCATTAGTTTATCATCTTTATTCAAATCGCAGAACAAACCCTAAGAATAGATCGGCACAGTAATACTGAAAAAATACACATCGCACTTAGAAGCATAAATTAGATCTAGCACATTAAGCATAAATAGAGCACTAAGCATTCATATATCTATCTATCATACATAACTATTAGTGCACTACTCATAAATATCATAGCACAAAGAAAACCATCAACACATGATATACGTGGTTCACCCCAGTGTGGGGCTACGTCCACCAATAGATTCTTCTTCTTTATTAGTCTCCAATCTCTTACATTCTTTTGCTCTTGTGCACTAAGCCACAGAGCCAATCTTCGCACCAGACAGGTGATCTATGCACTGAGCACTAGATTCATGTTCCAAAAATTAGGTCAAGTCATAGAGCCAACTCCTCTACTAATCATAGAGCCTTACATACACAATATGTTGCACTATGCAACCCAAAACTACTTGCCTCTTGCACTTAGCTACTTACACCCCTTACATTACACTCTTACACTTTTTTATACTTTTACATTCACTTACAAAAGGCCTAATCATGGGTAAACCCGTGGGTCAACATCCCATAAACCCTAATGAACCCCTTGTTGGGTCCAAAACTCAAGTGAGATCCAGAGATCTCAGCTCCACCTGGGCGCTCCATCTTCGACCAGCTTGTCGAAGTCCCAAAAGGTGGTCAACCCTGACCAATGTTTCCTCAAAACTTGGTCGAGGACCAACAAGTCCCCAACACTCACCTGTGACTCATCCCGAGTCACTCATATTAGCACTGCTTCGAAGGCCTTGAGCTGCCTCGACTTGTTGCTTTGCCTGAGATTCCTTCTCAGTGAACTCCTAGAGCATTTTCTCTGTAATAGGCCCTTCCAGGTGTTGTTCCACTATCACAACCACTTGGTCTAGTTGTGAACCTTGTCCTTCTATCTCTTCAAACACCACGCAGGCTTCCTCCTACACCAGTTGTAGCCCCTGTGTGACTTCCATTACTCTGCCATGGATGGCAGTAATTTGTTGTTGGGCCACACATTGTTCTTATGATCTCTTCATTCTCTCGACTATAGTGAGTGACTTCATCTGCACCTGAACTATCAGTGCCTGCTAATGCGCTTCCAACTTCCTAAGATCTAAATTTTTCGTAAGGCATTCATAGGTCTGCAGGCTTCTATCACTCAGCCATTAACATTCTGAGGTGAGGGCTCGGATCCTTTTGACTGCGCTCTTAGCAGCTTCCTCCCTCTAGTCTCACACTTGCTGTGGAGTACTTGGTATTATTTAGATCTCCAACTCTGTTACCCTTGCTTGAAGCTGTTGGATGGCCTCAGTGAGCTTCATCACTTGAACCTCGATTGCCTCATGTTCCTCCTGTGCCAATCCTAGCACAGAGAAAAGTTGTTTTCTTGCCACTTCTTTGACTGCATTCTGCTCTATGAGAAGCTGGTCCTTCTCCCTCTGTATCTTTGCTTTTTCTTCCTTGAGCATCGCCCGAAAATCATCTCTCTCATTTTCATAAGCGGTTTCATAGTACTGCGCAACTTGTAGTTTCTCTAAGACTTTCTCTTTATCTTTTTTCAGGGCTTCTATAGCCTTCTCCTTCTCCTCTTGGACTCGATGAAGTTGAGGCTCTATTTCATCTACAAGTCTTTGAAGTTGGGTTGGTGTTGGGCTCTAAATATGTCCTAAAAACAACCTCTATGCATTATCCGAAGGTAGGCGCTAGCACAAGCATTTTACTTGTTGTGTACGTAGGTTCTTACCTTTCATTTTCAATACCCAATCCTCTAGAGATGCAACACCTATAAAGGAACAACAATCAAAAAGGGAGAGATAGTTGTTCTATTCAAATGAACGACACTTCCTGTAAAGGGAACAACAAACGTAACAAGGGAATGACAGTCGTTACATTGGGCCGAACTAATGAGGAATTAATTGAATTGTAGTATTTTCCCAACTATCTAATTTGTCAACCTGGGGTTTGTAAACTGATGAAGCACACGCAAAGTATATGCAATATTGAAGCAAAACTAATACAATCTAATGTTTAAGCTATGACTGAATTTGAATCATTAATCTAATGCATGAAATTGAAACACACGACTTGGAATTGAATTGCTACAACCTAATGTGAAATTGAATCATTAATCTAATTCAGGAAATTGAAACACACGACTTGGAATTGAATTTCTACAACCTACGACTGAAATGAAATGGCATAAATGAAACTAATCTAGGAATGGAGAACTACATGAAGGAAAAGAAGATACAACATGTGAAGAGTTGAATGACACAACAACATATGTGAGCTCACGCCAATGAAGGAATCTTACATTACAATAATCAAATCAATATTCATAACAAAATAATGAAAGCATGGAAACCAACACTATGAATCAAATCTAAGAATCTCTTTCTCTTTCAAATCATAATGACTACCATTAATGACTAGTCTAATTGAATTCTCATGAAAAGAGAGCACTCTCTTTTATACATGAGAGCTTTGGAAATAAAATAAGCATCTCATAATTACAGATCCACTATTCTCTCAACTATTTTCCATTATTACAAAATATATTCTCTTCAAATCCTCACACATATCTATCATACATATTGGATAAGATATTCCAACCAAATATCCATGATCTTCTCCTTGGAATAGCCTTGAATTATCTCCTCAAATATTGAAATGGTGGAGGAAGTATTTGAGAAGTCCTTTTGAATTAATCCTTCTCATATTCCTACACATTACAAATATCACACTTTTTTGAGAAATATATGAAAACATGTCAATTTTATAATATTTAATCACAAATTCCCCTTTTAATACTAAAACAAATAAAGTGGAGAATAATAAGGTGAAACCCAAGTATATTTATGGAAATGATATCGTGAAAGGTTAATGGGGAGATGAAATGTGGAGAATGATGAAGGGAAATGTGGATGACAATATGACATTTCTGAGCCCCAACATACCCCCCAACTAAACTTGTTGCATGTCCTCATGCAACCATGCATGGATCTTCTCAAGAAATTTGGGCATCTGAATGTTCGGCTTTCAGTGATGATAATGAATGTTTCCATGATGGGATTTACATGAGTAAAAACTATAATTTTCTTATGGTTGGTTCTTGTGTGACAACCATGAATATAAAGAATGTTGGTTCTTGTGTTAACAAGATTCATTTCGTTTATTTGTTCTCTTGTTGTTATGATAATAATTTGCCTATATTCTTACTGGAAAATATATGCTATCAAATGTGCATAAGGAAACATCACTGAGTATAAGAAAGCCTTTTTTTAATATTTGTGAATCATGCCAATATGTATATCAATTCTTATAAAGCAAAGCGCAACAGAGTATCATTGGAAAAGAAATGTTGGTAAATGATAAGTGAGAGGAAAAATGGAATGATCATAGTGAAAACATGGAGTAATGATAGTGAATAAAGTCCCCTATCCTCCAACTAAACTGGTTGCATGTCTATATGCAACTGGAATAAGTCATAGAAGGGAAAAGGAAATGGAGCTTGGTGAGGGAATTTTCCAAATTATTCATTGCTAGCAGTTGAGGAATTACATGATTAAAGTTTAGAAAATAACATACCTCCACTAATCCAAAATGTTGATGAACTATGCAATAGGAATATGGCTGCTGCAGTTTTTGGAGCATGGAAGATGTCAATGTTGTAGGATCATGAAAATGTAACTGTGAATGTTGTAGCTGCAACTGTTGTATGCTGGATCAGATAATGTAAAGTGGAGGAATTTGAACTACTGCTGAATGAATCATGGAAAATAGGAAGTATGAAAGTGGAATTGTAGTACTCTCAGATAGTTGAAGTCATGCTATTGTAACTACTAAGGAAGTTAGGAAAAAGTGTATAGTCTTCACCTGCTACAACCCGATGGTACAATTCTAATCATGTGAATGGATGTGTCGATGTCGAGCATGAAGAGAAGTCATTGGATTATCGACCATTGATGAATGTCGTTAACCAATGCGAGGCAAACTCACCATTGATGTCAATGAGTGCCAAGGTACCCGAGTACATCTTGTGAAGTGTGAATGAATGAGCTGATGTCGAGCCATTTGCAAGATCTGACGATCAAGGTACATTGATGTATTCCCATGATTGTCAATGAGAGAACTTTCCATTAAGGCGTGAAAGCCTCCAGGTACTCAAAAGGAACTCTAGTCTATATCCCAGATAAGTTGTTGAGGTCGATGGGGCAAGACTTGTTGAAAGGTGGGCCTTAAGGAATCCCACATCAGTCAACGGGAGTTTGGAAAAATATTGGTAGGACTATAAATGAGAAGATCTCAGTAGCAACAGTGTTTATGGCAAGGCAATGTAGTCATGGAAAGGGAGCTAGATAGTTTTATTGACAAGGCAAAATGAGCTAAAAAATATAAAGAGATGTATGTGACTCAGAAAGATAGGCATGTGTGAAGTCATGAAGGATAATTCAATGGAATATGGGCTTCAACATAGGGATGACCAATCTTATTTGAAGGAGAAATGGGGGAGAACATTCATGATGCAAATGGGTTTATGAAAAGGTTTCTATGTAACAACAAACATCATGATGTTTATGATGGGTAACAACTCCTTCAGGCAGTCAACAAAGCATGATTTTTTTGGAAAAGTTTTTATGATTCTTCAAAATCACTTCAACAACAAGATGTGATTGGCTGCACATGTGAAAAAAAACTTTGTACAAATCTTGCATAAAAATTGTGAGATGTTTGAAGAAAAACATAACATGCAAAAAGAAGTACAAATGTGGCAAAGTAAAACAAATAAGATTTGTTTTTATACCTGTTGTCGTGGTCGTTGCGCGCGCGTTTGTTTCATGTTGATTTTTTGCTAAAGTGACTCTGAGAAACAACTTAGCTTAAAAAACATTACTTTGATATTGTTTTCAAGAATTATTTGAAATGTCCATTTGCTAAAAAAAAGTTTTATTTTTTATGAATTTGACCTTCTTTTTTCTTAATTATAATAAAACAAAGCAAACTGAAATAAAATTATATAATAAAAAAAAAAGATAAATAAAATTATTTTTATGATTATTATTTTTTTTTTAATCACTCGAAGTTTGTACTGGTTTTCATTATACTTATATCAAGATCATATACATACTTAATGGAACGTTATTAATTTTATTATGCAATAATAAACAAAAACTGGAAGCTAAAAATGAAAGGTTCTCAACCTAAACTGCAAAACATGCCTAACCAAACACTAACAAGCTCAGCTCAGGTTAATGTGATCAACCAGTCCTAGAACGAGCAGATTCCTCTTTTACAGATTTTGCAACGCCATGCCAGAGCAGCAAGAGCTTTGTGGGAGTTGGCCTTCCCATATGCACTAAAAAATCAATTACATACGTCCTGCCAACCGACATCATTCTGCACTAAATACATAACCGCATCACCAATCTGACAACACTCGTCAGTAAGATCAAGGGAAACAAAGTATGGGACGTAGGGAGCCATAGTTAGTTCACAATTTGTCAAGGTGATTCCTTCTTCACCTTTTGTTCACTGCCGCCAAAAGCACGACGTGCATCACAACCTTGGCCATCACCATTCTCAATATCTCATGAAAACCTTGATATGGTGATACTTATTACTGATTACCCTTCTTGCTTGATCATTCGCCTACTTACCATTCCACCCCTTCGAAGAGCTAGACCAAATCCACAGTAAACGTATCCAATCGACCCTACGTTGATAATACTTAGGATTTGCCTACCCTCTAAATTGTTGTGCATTCATACGCATTGACCTGCCATTGTTACTCAATCAAATCCCACTCGATTACTAAACACGACAACATACCTTCCTATGGTTTCTCATGTGCAATTATGTGCTAGTGCGTTGAAAAATAGAATCTATCCACAACAAAACGAAGGGCGTTCAGTTCCGTTTTAAAGAATACAACAAGTTCATAGATCCACAATGGACATGTCCCAATCAACCCGGTGTTGAAAACACTAGTGTCCATTGTGGCAAACTCGTAGTCCTTGCTGAGAACGTGTGTTTTGTTAGAAACATACCCGAGCATATCGTTTTCAATTTTTTGGAGTGCATGGAGGCTAATAGCCTAGAAATAAGATCACCAATCACCATTAAATATTGTTGCAAATCAATCAAATCAGATTTAGTCTTGCAACCTCCGGCAGACAAATTTCTTTGTTCAGTTGAATATGAATCTAAAAACGGATTTCAAGGGATATGCTGAGAAAAAAATGGATTTGCTTACCTCATCGATCCCTCTCAACATGAACTTACCTACACATTCCTTTAGTCAGTTATTCCAGTGTGCCTTTATCCCATCCAATTCTGCCATACAACCTCAATGTGTGCCATGCAATTGCATTTGACCAAGTGAAGGTTGCATATCTTCTTCAGCGTTGTTTTCTTTATTTCCATTACAGTTGTGAGTAATATGCAAGAAAATATTTCTGCACAGTGAAATAGCGAACAGTGATAAATAATTTCATTTTAACCAAATTAATTAGGGTCCCATGCTAGTGAAGGTTGGTTGAAAACATGTTATTGACCACCTACATTTTGATTCCCTACTGAGGGCCAATGGACAGAAAAAAATAGAATCTCAGACCTACCTTTGTCGACCTACCTTGTTACCTGCCTTTGACCTATGAATTTAAAATTTATGATATTTTGTTCATTGCAAGGTTATCTCTAGGCATCTACAAGATAAGAGACAAAGGAAAATTCGAGATGGAGTTACAGGGATTCATGAATACCGTAGGAATCAGGGCTCCTCTTTTCATCTGGGAATAGATAGAAAGTAGTTTTAGATGAAACTACTTCACGCTATGGTGAGTTTTTAACTCGTTGTGTAAGGTCGTATCATTTTATCCGAGAGGGGAAAACCAATGATGCTTGCTTTTCTATTGGTTCATTCGCTTGTGTATATCTTGTTCAGTGACTGGTATTTTCTCCCATGCCAAATATCTCCTTTATTTATTTAATGTGCTTACTGTTTTATTTCTTTGATTTGCAGAGGGAAGCGCAATTTTGTTTTATTTTTGTATTTATCTTAAAAAAATATAAAATGATTTCGCAAATTTGTGAGCAAATGGAAACAAACTGTAGATGAAAAATAGATTAGGAAATTCTTTTCTTTTCATCAAGCAATTGAAATCAAACAGTCATCCTACTTTATGATCCTCATGATCACACGAAGCGTGGAGGAGAGCATACTTGTTCTAAAAAATAAAAAAGGCTTGAAAACAAAATCCTACCTACTCTATGCTAATTAGATTTAACAATTAGTTACGTTTAATTAAACTTCCAGTGGAGCCATTCACGTAAAAATAGTAAAATTATGTTCATTTTCATTTTCATAAATGAGAATCAAAAATATATATGAACGTGGGAAATTAGTTGTTGCAACTGTGAATTAAATAAATAAAAAGAAAAACTAAATGGATCTAACCTAGTACTCGCTTGAAACCATCGTTCGATCAAGCTTTCATAGGCACGTTGTTTCTCGCTCAGATCATGTTGTAACTCCTCTTCATCTTCCTTGATCTCTTTTTTGATCAATTGTTCGTCATCGGATGCATAAGAGTCTTCAGATGTTGGATCTTCAATTGTTTCTAGAGGAGTATTTGAATCTTTGATCCTTGTCAAGATATCCTCTTCCTGGGAAGAGGAAATCCCGACATCTTCCAGGATCTGAGTGAGTAGTTCAAATATGACATTCATTGTTAAACCATGTTAAAAAAAAGGATTCTTATAGCACCGAAATCAAAATGAAAAACTTAATTAAAAACACTCTTGCTAAAACATAAAAAAATTACTCTTCACAGTTGCGGAAATTAAACGCTCTTGATAGTTGGTAGGGACAGTGAGGAGTCTCCTCTCACGAGATTCTATGACCCTTAGAACCAACACATGTAGATCACACTTGCAGAAATTAAACACTCTTGCATAAATTGAAATTTGCAGAAATTGAAACTACTCTTGCATAATTTGAAATTACTTTTACCTGGTTGGTAGGGAGAACATGAGGAGTCTCCATTCAAGTAGCTGCTATGACCCCTTACCAACACATCTAGATCACACTTGCATGAATTGAAATGAAAAATAAACTAATACCTCAATCCATCGTTCTTCCCCAACAACGATGCCAAAATGTTGGGCTCTAAAGATGTCCTAAAAACAACCTCTATGCATAATCCGAAGTTAGGCACTGGCACAAGCATTTTACTTGTTGCCTACGTAAGTTCTTACCTTTCGTTTTCAATACCCAATCCTCCAGAGATGCAACACATGTAAAGGAACAACAATCGTAAAGGGAACAACAGTTTTTCTATTCAAATGAACGACACTTCATGTAAAGGGAAAAACAATCGTAACAAGGGAACGACAATCATTACATTGGGCCGAACTAATGAGGAATTAATTGCATTGTAGTATTTTCCCAACTATCTAATTTGTCAACCCGAGGTTCATAAACTAATGAAGCACACACAAAGTATATGCAAGATTGAAGAAGAACTAATCTAATCTAATGTTTAAGCTACGACTGAAATTGAATCATTAATCTAATGCAGGAAATTTAAACACACGACTTGGAATTGAATTACTACAACCTACAACTGAAATTGAATCATTAATCTAATTCAAGAAATTGAAACACACGACTTGGAATTGAATTGCTACAACCTACGAATGAAATGAAATGGCGTAAATGAAACTAATCTAGGAATGGAGAACTACATGAAGGAAAAGCAAATACAACATGTTAAGAGTTGAATGACACAACAACATATGTGAGCTCACGCCAATGAAGCAATATTACATTACAATAATCAAATCAATATTCATAACAGAATAATGAAAGCATGGAAACCAACACTATGAATCAAAGCTAATAATCCCTTTCTCTTTCAAATCCTAATGACTACTCTAATTGAATTCTCATGAAGAGAGAGCACTCTCTTTTATACATGAGAGATTTGGAAATAAGATAAGAATCTCATAATTACAGATCCACTATTCTCTCAACTATTTTCTATTATTACAAAATATAATCCCTTTAAATCCTCACACATATCTCTCATACATCTTGGATAAGATATTCCAACCAAATATCCATGATCTTCTCCTTGGAAGAGGCTTGAATTATCTCCTCAAATCTTGAAATGGTGGAGGAAGTATTCGAGAAGTCCTTTTGAATTAATCCTTATCATATTTATACACATTACAAAGCTCACACATTTTTTAGATACATATGAAAACATGTCAATTTTCTAATATTTAATCACAAATTCCCCTTTTAATACTAAAATGAATAAAGTGGAGAATAATAAGGTGAAACCCAAGCATATTTATGGAAATGATATCGTGAAAGGTTAATGCGATGATGAAATGTGGATAATGATGAAGGGAAAGGTGGATGAAAATATGACAGTTATGATCCCCAACAGCTAGCTCATCCCCCAACTATGCAGTCTCTGACGAGGAAGGTGCAATAGATACTGCATGGACCAAGCAAATAGCTTCATGTATCTCCTTCAGCTCCTTCTCGACCTTTACATACAAATCTTCCTCCTTTTCTCCATATCTCTGCAAGATATTTTCGGACACGTCCTCCATCGCTCCATGGACCATACCAATATCATCCTCTATGAGCGTAGCTTCTAGCTGGGGCTTACTGGCACATGTCTTCTTTCTTACTAAGGGTTTATATGGAGAAACCTTCCTTTTCTTCGGTGTTTCTATCTAGGTAGGAGGATCCTTCAGCAGTGTTGCTTTGCCTTCACCTTGCTTTTCTCCTTCATCCCCTCCTCCTTCTTAATTTACTTTGTCTCCTCCTCCTCCTCCTGCATGTGATCCAGGTGAACTTTCCTCTAAGGCACTGTCCTCCTCATCAGTCTCTATATTTTGAACTTCCTCCTTCTTCTTTTTCTTCTTCACACTTGACTAACCTCCATGCTCAAATCGGGAGACCAAGGGGCTTCCTATGATGTCAGGGTCAGAGATTTCTGCATCATCAAATGGTACAAGGAACTTCTCCAACCACTCCTTCATGATCTGCTCCATGTCTTCATCGGTCATTTATAATAGGACTGTAACTCTTACTTTCTATCATCCATGTTTACAGTGATATAAATAAAATGTGGATCTTCGTGAAACTTCGCTAGTGCTCTATATTGGTGCAAGGTGCACAGATTCATGTGCGGAAATGACTCAATGGAAACCTTCAGTTGTTGATAGTAGGCATGGAACACTGCGTTCGACTACCATTGCTTCAACTCGTGTACCATAAGGTGGAAAATCTAGCTGCTAATGGCTTTGATGGTTCAATTTCTGGAAAAGATGCTCCCTCCATCATTTTCCAAGTGACAAATGCAATCATCATGAGTAGCTAGCTAAAGTGGAACTCGTATCCTTGATCGTGAACTTCATGACAATCCTTCTCAAGATTGTTAACCATATAACTTGCCCAATTCATTCACATTCCCTCAATGCATTTTCCTGTGAGGTCCACCATGAACCTGGTAACCTGCATGGGGTGATTCTTTCTTACAAGATTGCCATCTATGAGTTGGCAAGCGAGGCTCACTGTTCCATCCTGGATAGAGGCTACCTTGTAGCCTCTCTTTCCACTTTCTACTTCATCGTATGCCTCCTTGATGCGCTGTGCCACAAAGAGATCTAAGGTCTTCCATGGGTAGAACTTCTGAGGGTCGATTCCTTGCATGCTCAATCCTGTGATCAAGTGGATCGGCATCGGATCCATAGTAATCCTCTTGTCGAGCCACAAGTATCCACCATGATAGTACGAAAAGAGGAGTTTCATGCAATAATTAACCTCCTGATGTCGGCCAAAATGAGGAATCTTCATGACATTTAGTATCATGGACAGCGCCAGCTCCTTAATCCAAGGATGGGAGACTATGTGAGGCTTCTTCCTAGTCATCTTCATCAGGTATCTATGAGGTGCGAGCATGGAGTAGTTATTTATGTCATCGAGATTGAAATCATTATTCTTTAAGAATGGGATCTATCCCAACTGGCTTCTGACTACGTGTATCCCCTTCGGGATGTACACAGTGATCAAAGTGTACTCGTAGTACCATGGGATGTTGTCGCGGTTAACTACGCTAGTCAAAGGTGGGATATAATCCTGTAAGATCGACGAGATCTTCTTAGGATTAGCTAGATCTTCGGGATGCTTACTTCGCTTCTCAGTCATGGGGTTAGCATGGCTAGAATGTCATGCAGTCAAAGGGGAATCCTGGATTCCCCTAGTAGATGATGCCTGAACACCTTCAAGCATAGCTTTGCCAGCCATAAACTTCTTAAGGACCTCTTCGACGAACTTCTCTAACTCAGTCTGTTCACCTGGTATTCTCTCTTTAAATGGATAGGTCAAGGTAGGCGAATGGACATATGGGGTAACCAACGGATGGCGAGGTATAGGTTCTGAAATCACAACTTGACAAACAATCAAATCTCTGATAACTCAATTAATCACGGATGGAAAAAATTGGTCCCGACGAAGTGCCCAATGGATTAAATAAGCAAGTGTCTTAACAGATTCTTCTGATGGGTAGGAATGCTTCCATTACTATGAATCTACCTATTGTGGCATGGTCTCATCATCCCAAATGTGGTCTATTCACCCATAAATGCACTTCCTAGACATTTCAGAGTGTCGTTCTAATGGTCAGGGCACCTCCAATAGTCATATAGCAACGCTAGGTTGAAGTCCCATTATGCGCAATTCTGTTGTTTCGGCAAGGTTCAGGGCCTGCAAGCCTACCTCCTGCAAAATTTTCTCTGTAACTTACTATAGCTTTTCCAACTTGGATTTCTTCTTACTGAGCTTCCTTGCCTTCTTTCCTGTGATTTGAGTCTCTCTAATTGTTTATGGATTTCCCTTTCCATTCTTATTCCTATCTTCTCCTAGCGTAGTAACTTCGCGTTGTTGAGGTGCTCTCAAAGGGTTCGAAATTAATATCCCTTTCCTTACCACTTCCTGGATGGATATACTTTCTTCTTTCATGGATAGGTCTGTCAAACCTTCTTCCGTTCTTTCAAATTTGACAACTAATTCTCTTTCCTTTTTTTGCTTTGACTCAACTTCTCTTTCTTCTATCAGTTGATCTATCTTTCTAGCTATGAAATCCCTTACTTATTTCTTTCTCTTTTCTGTAGCTTTTTCCTCTGCTTTCCTTCTAATCTGATCTTTCTCAATCCAAGTCTTACCTAGAAAAAGGGGGAAAGGGTTGTTGTTCTCAACAAACTTAATGACTTCAAATTCCTCTTCAGTCAATGTTCCATGGATGATAACAGGTATGTTAGTAACTCTTCCACACAGGGTTATCATCTTTCTTTTGAATAAACCTATCCTTCCCAATGAAGGTACTATAGTAGGATTTTTCAAAGTATCCCAAGTGCTTTCTGTCATAATATTCACTTGTGTTTCGTCACCCAAGACACACTCTATGTCGAAGTCTCCTATTCTTGTATCTATGCGTTCTTTTTCTTTCATGATCTCTGGTAAACTGACATCTTTGTGATCATCCATTACTTCTTTCAACTATTCTAATTGAGTCTAAACTTTCTCTGATTATTTACCTTGATGGTTCTTTAACATGCTCTTATTTTCTTGTCTCATGCTCATTTTTTCTACTTTAGCAATCATTCTTGGACAATCCTCAACTTCATGAGCAACAACTTTACAACAAAGACAAATAGGACCTACACCATGGAATTCCTTAGTAAGATGTCCCGGTCTTCTGCAGTTATAACATAGGGTTAATCCTCTCTTCCTCTTGTACTGTGCATTAGGATCACAGTGATCAAGGTGGATATCAGTGGCCACTCACCTTCTCCAACTGGCCCAAAACATGTTTATGGCAATTTTGGTAATTTACTATTTTTAGCAGTTTTTAACTTCCGGGGCCATTTTGAGGCCCTAAACGATGTTTTTTGAGAAAATGGGGAGCAACATGGATCATGGATGTTGCTCTCCCAAAAGTTTTAGTTCTTGGATAGATCTTTCCAACGAGCTATCAAGCGCCCCAAACGAAGATCGTATGCAAAAGTTACGCCCCTGGGAAGTTGGCGTATCAACTACCCCCATCGGGGCCCACAAACCTTTTGGATTTTCATCTTCCAGGGTTAGGGTTTTGTATTTTACTTATGTTAAAAAGGCCCTTAGAGCCTCATTGTAATAATCATCTTCTCACAGATGTGAGTAGCTGTCACATCTCTTCTCAGAGATAAGCTACCACCATTCTAGCGAGTCTTTCACTCGGTATTTTACAGTCTCTGTACATTTATTTCATTAATAGAAATCGTGTATTACTGTATATCTGTGACTCTTGTTATTTCCTCTATATCTCTATTATATTTTTGTCTCTCTTGCAATATCTCTAAATATTCATGTGTTATATCTCCTCTCTCATTTCGTGCCGAAAATAATCCGGATCAGTGGTATCAGAGCAGGCTGCTCTTGATCGTTTTTCAGTGCATGTCTCCGACAAGGTCCGAGTATAGCAAGTTGGGTCTCGAGATTTTCTCTCTTGAGGAAAATCGCTCTCACACACCCAAGAAACCCTCAATGGTGGAAGAAAAGAAAAATGATGGAGCAGACGATCCCATCGGTCTATTGCTTGAGCAAGCTCTCACGCGACAGAGGGACGAAATGATGGAGAATTTTTCCCACATCCTTCAATGCCTACTGATAGCATCAGGCACATCTTCATCAAGCAACCACTTTGGAGGCACCTTGCCTTTCAAGTTACAGGTTGATTTTGATATTCCCGTATTTGAAGGTCATATAGATGCAGATGCCCTAGATAAATGGTTAAATCTGCTAGAAGGTTATTTCTCTATTCATAATTTTTTCGACAAGGAAAAGATCACCTTCGCACTCCTTAAGGCTCTCCCCCATG
>JZKD02S0849626.1:139253-159814 GCA_000966675.3 Picea glauca | reverse complement strand
AATGTTGAGGGTTGTCCTTATCTCAGGATGAGCGCATAAAACCAAGGTCACATCCTTAATATCGCCTATGGTTGTTTGTTGTAGACTATTATAGGAGAGCATTATTTTGGCATTTGCATTTGTACATGACAAGCCTAGCTCTTCCATAATAATCTTTGACATCACGCTTGGGCCTGAACCACCATCAATGAGGCAACAATGGGCAATCTTATCCATAATCTTTACAGAAATATAAAAGGGGGGATTTTTTATAGGGTATCTAAAGTTATGTACACCTACTTTATTTACAGAATAATCCTCTTCATTTTTCTCTTCAAAAAGATTGGCTATAATAGAAGCTTTTCCTTCCATGAATTTTTTCAGATGCATCTATTGTTCAGAGATGACAACCATGTCTAGAAGGGTTGCATCTGCTTTAATGTTGGCCAACTGATTCAAGATATTATATTTGGAAGAGGGGAGAGGGGGAGTGATTCCTTGACTCTCAAGAACTTTAGGAACTGGAAGAGTAGCAATGATTGAGGATGAGCTCGGGCTAGAAGAACTACAGGGAGGATCAAATTTGCCCTTGGGAGCATAAGATTTATTCCTAGTGTTGATGATCATGACATCTTCTGGCTCTGCAAAATATAGGAAAATGATAGTATATTCTTGTCATTTACCAAAGATATTATCTCTGGCACTCTTATTTACCTCACATGTGGTTTCCTCGTAGTGCTCCTCACAGAAGTTACACCAACTTCGAGGCAAGATAGCTTTAGGATGAAAATTGTTTTCAACCGGATTTCTAAAGGGGAATGCAGAAGAGGATGGAGCTCTAGGGGTGAGAGGAGAGATAGATACTTTATGCTCATATGCTATCATATTATTTTTCATGTCTTGTACTAGTTGTAAGAGGGCTGACATGTCTGTTTGTCTAACTGATTCACCCTGGGGAAGACCAGTTCTTTCAAGTTGTTCTTCATACTCTGAGAAAGTATGCAAAGTAGAACCAAGATTATCAATGGATTTTTCCTCAAGCCTATGACGGTAGGGGGAAGGAAACGCATTGTAGTAATGCATGAAAGCGGCTTGGTTCTGGGGGCGAATGAGTTCGGGGATTTGGTTGTATAATTTGGTGAAACACAAGTTAAATGACTTGATGGTCTCACCATCCTTATAGGTAATGTTATTATACTCCCTTAACTTCTTGGTTGGTCTTTTAGATTGCTCATAAGTGGATCGGAACCAATATATTAACTCCTCCCAAGTACACAAGATCTTAGGTGGAAGGTTAAAGAAGTCGGCATCTTTTCCAAGTTCCGCAAGCCCCTGGTATCCCTGTGCCTCCTCACGTCTTATTGCAAACCAAGGTTCCTGAAAATGATGGATGGCAGGAGATTTTCCACCCAACATGAGACTTGCAGGAGAGGTAACTGGAACATAGGCCCAAGAAGGCTAAGGTTCTCCATACATTTTGATGCCGACTCACAAGAGCTTGGCCAGTTGTTTTAGGTTGGATTTTTCAATTGGATTGGGCAAGAGGCTTGCAGAACTTAGAAAATACCACTCCTTGCCCAATCCAATTGAAAACTCCAGCCTGAAACAACTGGCCAAGATATTTTGAGTCGGCATCAAAATGTATGGAGAACCTTGGCCTTCTTGGGCCTATGTTCTAGTTACCTCTCCCTCAATTTCCTTGGCCATGGCTACCTCGGCTGAAAAAAATCATTCCTACATGCATGATTGATTAGAAATAGTCTTTTAAATAACCATACATGACAACTCTTAAAAATATGAAATAGATTTGGCTCAGCAATGTATCAAACTCATGCAATCCAATCCATGCAAATTGTTTAATTGTTTATCAATGAGAAGGGGGTGAACAAAGGGTCCTGGAATATGTGAGGGGTTTGTATTGAGAGAAAAATGATATGATGAGGGGGGGGGAATATGCTTACTGCTCAAAGACAACGACAATCAATTGCAACCAAATAAAACATCACTGTAATTCAACCAAGACACTGCTACTTCCAACTGCTTCAACACAGAATTTTTCTTGACTGTAATCAATTTTAGAATAGGGAGTGAAAAATGAATGTGGGAAGGCGATGGGGTTGTAATTAGTGAAAAGTGAAATAATGGTGTGGAACAAGCATGGGTACTATTCATAAAATTCATTAAGTAATCCATATAGCCATTCTGAAAAAGGAAATACACCAACCAAATGACCATTGTGATCCAATAACAACTACTGTGTATTAACTAGTTCACTGTTCATAACCAAATATTTACACAGTGTCAAAAATCAAAACAGTATGCATTCCACAACAATCTGTAAGGGAGTTTTGTTCCTCTTATTTATCCAATTAACATCTTATAACAATTCTCAATGTATAATAGTAACCATTTACACTATTTTAATCATCAAAATCAACCACTGCCCACACATTAATTCAATCATCAAATACACTCAAAAGTCATGTTTCAAAATTGCAATGAAGTTATATTGTCACTGCAATCGGGCATGTCATTTAAAATGCATGGCATTCATTAAACATACATAGTGGACATCTAACCCAATAATTCATATTTAAATTGCAAAACCTTGACTCGTCATTTAAACAGAGAGACAATAGCCACCATTCCAACTCATGCTATGTTGTAAAAAACACAAAATAATTCAACCAACGCAAGTGTAATTCTGTGACTGTACAAGCCCAATTCAACACAATTCTAAATAATCAAAATGTTGGGTTATCCATCCAATTCAATGAGGCATCAACAACAGGCTTGACTTTACAAACAATGAACAAACTGCAACAAGCCATGTTCAAAAACTCTGTGATTATCTTTGGGTGCAACCAAAAATATCCATAGCATACACAGTGGATAACAACGCCATAATTGCCACAATGCAACATTCCCTTTTGAAAAATTCAAAACACACAGTCACAGTATCATTAACCCAACCTATTGTGTCGAGCTATCAATCCAAGACAAGGAGATAGCAATAGATTTTCTTAAATCAATCAAATTGTAACAAATCATACTCTATAAAAACTTGTGCCCATTCCTGATGACGCAATCAAATAACCATAACATATACAGTGGGTGGAAATCCCATAAACACCCTTATTTCAATAGTCATTTGGCCATTAAAAACACACAGTTACAGTAACCATTGACTCATGCTTATAGGAATGCCACTCATACAAATTAACCATGTCGGGCTTAACCACCCAATGATAACAATTCATGTGACCAAATGCCAAAACCAACACCATTATCATGCAATCAACAGGGAGAGCCAATAATAAACTCTACACCAATCCATAACAACCAATAGTAAACCCGACAGGCCACAACGATCTTCTCTATCAACCCTTAGGCTTGAGGAGTCAAGGTTTTGTTCTGTGAACCAACACAGGGAGGCTAGAGTCGACTCCTCTCAATGGTGAAAACCTCCAAGACCAACGGTGCACACACAGACAAAACCACAATTCATTTCATGGACAGGGTGATCAATCCCACGACAAGAGAGGCCCTAACAGAAGAGTAAAGCTCCAATATTGCTTGGTAGTGATACTTATCACACACAGGGTATGACCCTCGTGGCTCTCCAGTCAACCAACTACAACACTGAGGTGAGAATAGGGCTAAGAGGAAGTAATATAACCCAGTGTGTGACCAACGAAAACAACCCATTGCCCAAGTGAACAATGTGCAGTGATACAAAGCACTTCTAACCATTAAACCCCATAAAATCCAAAGACTGGGTATGGTGATACAAAATGCATGAAGATAACCAGCCATTCAAGACCAAGAGAAACCCTCCAACTAAACCAGCAAGGATGACAAAGAGCCTTTATGGATGCTAACACTCAGGATGACCAATAACACTGTGACTTTAACATCATTGCAAAGAAAACCATCAACGCTTCATTCCAAAAATCACAATTTTACACAGTTGCAATACTTAAGGAAAGCACAACCCATACATTCAAGCCAATATACATTTGATAACAAAGCAGAATCATGGATGGCCAAAAAAATAAATACCTGTAATCCAAGCAATTTAAATGTGAGCTGGCCGAGTGGTTCCTCCCTGCTTGAAAATCAGAGCATAACCACAACAACAAGGTTGAACAATAGGCCGACTAGGATTGCGTCCAACGGAAGGAGTAAGGGTGACGTGCAGTAAATGCACGTCGCCTCCACCCATATTCAATTAATTCATTAGTACATGCCAGACATTAATCCATTAACCATTCATTTAAACCATGCATTGGAATTGGCATCTATTACTTGTCAAACACACCACCCACATCATACCTTCCATTTCCAACTTGACCAGAATACATATCAACTATATAATCCAATTAAGAAAACCATGTATTGAACCATCACTAATAGCGTGATCCATATCAACTTATGCCATAACATAATCACCATGCATATCAACTATATAACTAAAAAAAATCGCATAGTTATTAACTCAGTAGCTAGGATAACAACAACCCATTAAAATTCGATGCATGTAGTATAGTATATAGCATGATTTTAGTTTCTTCCCTTTGCTTTTATATTGCCTTTTTCCTTTTTCCAATTGCTTGTGTATTTTATTGCTAACATGTTTATTGTGTAGGTCTCCTAGTAATAGATCCCAATAACAGATAGCAGTGATAACATGGATAACATAGGCCGTTGTGAAATAAAACTTGAGCCTAGAGCAGTAAAAAAACATAGAACATGCTTCCCCATCACCAATAAACCAATATTATATCACCATGTAAGCAATGTCGAACAGTAGCACAACATCAAATAAGAACCATACCTGATCTCCAATCTACAAGGGGGTCCCACCTACTAGTATTATTTAGCTTTTATAATAATAGGATTTAGCAACACTTTGCGGGCATAGGCTTCATTGCGATTTTAATCGTCAACAATGTACTCTATATCCTCCTGTGTATTAGGACCTATTTCTTTATTTAATTTGAAATGGCTAGCCAAAGGTGTACTAACTGGTTTTTCATTATGCATTCTAAACCTCTCCAACACCTTCTCTATGTACTCACCCTGAGACAATGTCAATTTGTGATTTTCCCTGCCTCTTGTTATTCTCATACCAACGATTTTCTTTGCAGCACCAAAATCCTTCATCGCAAATTAATTAGCTAATCTATTCTTGAGCACATTTATATCCTTCATATTAGACCCTGCAATAAGCATGTCATCTAAATACAATAACAAAATTTTATAGCTTCCATTTTCTAGCCTTTTAAAATAAGCATAGCGATTAGAATAACATCTACTATAACCTTGTTCTAGCATAAACCTTTCAAACTTCAAGTACCACTGCCTTGGATCTTTCTTTAGGCCATACAAGCTCTTATTCAACCTACATACAAAATTTTCCTTCCCTTTGACCTCATACCCCTGTGGTTGCTTGTTATACATGATTTTGGTCATCTTGGTGATATCTTAACAATGGTGTATTCAGTCTCCTAACCAGGACTTTTTCCTGAGAAAAGTGGCACTTATCTCCTTCCAAAAAACATATTTTTAAAGTGAGTTCGTAGGCTGCATATGGCCTAGGGTGTGAGAATCCCTCATTCTCAAAGGCCTCCTTCATCTAGGGTGTCAAATTCTCACATTTCGCTCCATACACAAGGTGTGAACCTGTTTTTAAACTTGGAAAAGATAAGAGGTCTCGAGGGTTCTAGAAGGGACTCTTCTAAAAAATGAGTTGGCATTCATATGGTTGTCATTTTATTGACTTCTCAGATTTGATGGGATCATCCTCATCCATGTAACCATCTCTCCTTCTCCTATATATTGAGAGGTTTCTCATGGAAAAGGTTAAGCAAGATTGAATGAAGAATTGGTGAAAGAATTGTGTGAAGAACCCTGCTTTGACAGAAGCTTGAAGGCTCTACTTGGTCTATCAAGAGGAATTGGATCTTCTTCATGCAAGTTCAAGAACAAGTGTGTGTGTTGGAACCAAGAGTCACTGAAAGGAAGCTTGCAACATCAAGACGATTAGGTTGTATCTTCTACTTTCAACTAATATGATACAGTGGCATGTCCCTTTCCCATAAAGTCTCTCTTACTTTATTGTGTAATTCCTTGATCATATGCATAAGTTGATGTTGAATATATTGCTATATTCACTTTGGTTGGTTTGTGTTTTCCTAGAATTGACTTCACGAGAGCACCAGAGTGAAGCGGGATCAACAAAGACTTAAGGAAGTGATATCAAGGTATGGTATCTATTCCTTCCTATTAGCAAATTCAATGACTACAACTTAGGGAAAGAGTCTTGTCCTATCCTATTTTGTTCCATATCCAGGTGGATCTAGGGAGATCTGTTAGTGTCTGCACCTACCGATTGGTCTGATAACAAAATTGGCGACTCCACTGGGGAAGCAACCCATTTTTTAGTGGTTTTTGGTGTTTTTCCTTGGCCATTTTCTCTTGCCTTACCTTTTTTCATTTCTATCAATCTCTAAGTCTTCAGGAAACCCTGAAAGACTCTCTGGGTCCAGAAGTCCCTTTAAAATTTTTGTCTTTTTCCAAAATTTTGCCTAGTTTCAGGCGTTTTCGCACTAAACCCCTTTGTGGCCTGTGAGAACCCCTTGAGGTTGCACTTTTCCTTTTAGTCCAGTGTGAGATTCTCGCACTCTACTTGTTACTCGCCTACAAGAATGATCCATTCTCACACTGTACATTACTGCTAGCCTATGAACCCATCTGCAAATTTTTGGAATTAAGGTTTTTGGATGCTCAGATGCCCAGATTTGTATGTGTGTCTGAAAAGAACTTCTTGGGCCACTGATTGATTGTTTCTTGACTTCGAATTTTGTGAACGAGCGGTCTTTGTAAATCAAAGACTCTTCTTGTTCATTTTTTCTCAACTATCATCTCTTGACCTCTTCTTAGCAAGGATATAATTTGTGATCCTGGGATCTGAGTGCTTGTTTGGTTGGGAGCCGGTGATTGGTTTAAAAGTTGGAATTAATTGTCTTTCTCAATTTCCTGTTGCTTGGAAAATTATTGCCCTCATGCATTTGAAAAGACTAGTCTTGTTTGCTTGTCATTTTTGTCTTCATTGAAAGATTGGTTTGGGTTTTGTATATTATTTTTCGTTAATTATTGGTTTTCCTTATTTCCACCACCATTGTGTGGTTCCTTTTGAAAACTAAAAATATTTTTCTTTTTAAAAGAAATTGTTATTTTGAAAATATTGGAAATCAATTGTTGAAATAGAACAAATAGATATTTGGCATTGTTCGTGATTTTGCATTTCAAAGAAGATTGTATATCGTAGTTCAAGATTGTTCCACAAAAATTCTCTTTCCCTCCTGTAAATAGGATTCATCGAACAAGAATTGATATCTTTCATTCCTATCTATGCATTGTTGGGTCAAAGTCTCACACAACATTAGTTTCATTACCATCTCCTTTGAGTAACAATGGCCTTCAATAATATTGTGCGAATTTTTAAAATCAAACTAGTAACTCTTTTCTAAGACTCTATCACACCAACATTAGCTAGTCTAGAGCTTTGGAATAAGCAGAGAGATACACTCTCCAAAGCACAAAACACACAATAGCATCCTGTGGTAAGGAGAGTCAAATTCCATTTGCAACATTATGTCCTGGGAAGCCCTTCTCATACAAGGGTCAAACCCGAGGTCACATTAATATTGACAGAGTCACTCACCCTGCTTTGTTGATATCGATGTAGAGATTACACGTATTACAGGGGTCACTTAGAGGTATACCCACAATGATGAGTGGAAGCCTCTCAAGCTAATTTTGGGCTAGATACCCTTCCCTTGCGTGTGGATCGGACTGTCAATTGTTCCCCCAAGATTTATTGTTGTTGGTGGTAACCTTAGTGGCCTATCTTCTTAGGGTCTTACACAGGGTGAATGTGAAGGGTCAAGTCTTCACGGTACCTGATATCGACGTTGGCCAAACTCACTCAGGCTCGTTGGAGGGTATACCCACTATTATGTGTGGGAGCTTGCACCGGGGTGTAAGTCCATTAAGCAGGTTGTCAACGTAACTTTTCCACCCTAGCCCAACCCCTTCTTATCCCATCGTTGTGGCATTGGATTTCATCACCAACTAGTGACTTCAAAATTAGAAGGTCTTGATTGCTTGGTTTTGTTCCCTAGATTTGTTTTACTAGCGCTTGTTGTTTGTTCACCCAAGTTGACCATAGAATCTTCTTTGTCAGTTTTTTAATTCGTTCACAATTGACCCTCCACGTTGTTCACGTAGAATGCAGGGCTTACCCCTAGAAAATATGGAAGGTTCTCAACCCTTGCCTACCAACTCACCAAAGGGATCTCCTCAATAGAGTGAAATCCAAGACGTCACCACTCCAGAAGTGGAAAGAACTGACTCTCTAGAATGATTCTGAATTTCCAATTCTCGAGAGGACTTTCGACTTCACCCCGACTCTGAGAGAAGTACTCTGCGACTGACTTCTTCTGGAGAACTAGTTGTTCAGTTTTCTGGATCACCAACTGGACCTTTCCTAGGACCTGAGGGTCAAGATCCTTTTTGGGCTACCATCATTTTTATACGGGACCTCTTTGGATCGGGCGTAGGCATTGATATCACTATCTCACTTGAGCTACCCGAAACATCTGATCCAGACGTAGTACCGTTGACCACTGCTTACTACTTTTTGGGTACAGAAGCTCCGCGAGCTGACCACATCCTAACTCTCCCTTTACAAATGGCCCATTACATAGATACTACGAGTATTCACACCAAGATTACCGTGGCTATCCAAGCCCCTATTGGCACACTGCTTTCACCCAGAGTCACCCCGACACTTCCACCTGGATACCATGCATTGAATGCCTCTATTCCTGTTCCTACGCAAATCACATCCGGAACTCCTGGTGGTCCCACTTCTTCTGGGCACCCTCCTCCCAATTTCATTCCAGCACTTCCTCCACCCACTTTCAGAAGACCTTTTCCATCCTCTATCGGTGGCACTGATCCTAATGGCACCATTTTGTCGTTCACACTGAATTACCATATTCTTGTTGGTGGACAATTTCACCAAGGAGGTTTGACTCAACCCCCCCTTGCAGGGCAAATCCCGATTGGAACCCAAATCCTGATTGGCACACAACCCCGATTGGAACGCAACCCCCAATTAGAGGACAACCCCCCCCAACCCCACCCTATGGACAAAACATACCTCCATCCTTGATCCAGTATTGGAATCATCTGATACAACATAATCCTCAATCAACTAGGGGGCAACAGCCTAAAGCTACCTCCGTTATACTCCCTAGTATAGGCCAACCATATCCAAGTACGTCCAATCCTATTTGGGGCTCAAATGCTCAACCCCACACCCACATTCAAGGGTACAACCCTATGAGCTACTTCCCTCCACAAAAACCACCGAATCTGCCTGGATCTTCACACTATATGTAGATTGCTTATGGTCCCACTGGTTTGTCGATGGGACACCCTCCCCAAAGCCACTAGTACCTGCATGTGAATAGACAGTTACCTTTCTTAGCCACCTTGGACCTCCTGGATCTGTGGAGGATTTTAAATGATTCAATCCATCACTCTCCCCAATGGCCCACTATACCAGCCAAGCTACCGTCTGACATTCCTAAATTCAATGGAAAAGTGGGAGAGGACCCGAACAATAACGTCATGACTTTTCACCTTTGGTGCTCATCCAACTCCTTGATGGATGACTCTATTCGTTTACGCCTTTTTCAACAAACTCTCACGGGTTTTGTCATGAAGTGGTACATAGAACTACCATGAAATTTCTTCACTGACTTCAACACCCTCACTATGGCTTTCCTCACCCACTACTAGTTACCGATCCATTATGAAATAGGGACCGAGATTTTGAGCTCTTTTAAGCAAACCAAAGCTACTCATATCTCTGATCACATCCATGAATGGCGATGGCGACGACATCTCATCAAACTTGAACTTCCCGATCAGTTACTGGAAGAGTGGTTCATGAAATCATTTGTGAAAGACATCGGTCATGACAATGCCATGGGTGGAGTTGTCATGGAAGAACATGCCATTAGTTGTTCTCAATACCTTGACCTCGTTTACTCACAAACATGTACTCTTTACAACCTACTTCCTGATGTGCCTTGTCCTTCTACTTCCACCACTTCAACTACTCCTACTACTTCTCATGCAGCTGACGGTGTGATTGGCACTTTCCATGCCCAACCACATTCCACCTCTAGCAAAAACCCCAAACCCATTTCTTCTAGTGTTCAAAATGCTCTGTCTCCTACCCCTCCCACCAGCAAGACTTCTGAGGTAAATGTTGTTCAATCTACCCCCGCCAGTAAAAACAAATCCAGAAAGGGAAAGGGTAAGAATAAGGAGGACAAAAATACTTCATAAGAAGAGAGAACCAAAACACCACCTATTGACGATAGGGATAAGCGCAAACCCCGATACCCATGTCTTATCTGTGGTGATGCTCACTACATGAAGGATTTTCCACGTCGTGATGAGGTTAACAAGTTCCTTCAAGGGACCCCCAAACCTCCCACTCTGGCCGTACTGTCCCAACCCTTCCCCTCTCAACAACAGGCCCAATTGGTCATTCATGACCAACCTTCCCCTTCCACTATGTCCTATGTATTAATGTGTGTTGACGATTCAAAGAAGAACGACATCGCACTCACCACTCGAGCCAAAAATTATTCTCCTTCCAAAGAGAAGGTTGATATGGTACCGCCTTCATCGGTTCAACCCTCTCCTATGACCCCACCTACCAACGGTCCTCTTCATCTCAAATGACCAAGCCTTGACACATCCCTTTTCCCTCCTCCAAAGGGCATCGTTCAAAAATTAGCTTTCAATCCTCATGCTCATGCTACCCATAACTACAACATTGTTGAAGATTTGGCCCAAGCACCATCTGTGATGTCAGCCCTCGAAGTCCTTTAAAGTTGTCCCATACAACAGAAGGCACTCTTGAAAGCTATCGGTGGAATCGACCCTACGGATACAAATTTAATAATTTTTGACTTGGAAAATCACATTCCAAGGTTACCCCCTCAGCTCACATTCCAAATACAAGTGATTGTCTCCGACAAAAACATTTGTAGAACTGTTATCGACGAGGGTGCCTCGATGTGCATCATGTCTATTACTTGCTAGAAATCCATCGGCTCTCCCTCTTTGACTGAATCCCATAACACATTCAAATCCTTTAATGGCTCTAGTTTTAAGCCTTATACTGTCCTCCCTTCATTGCCAATCATGTTAGAAGGCAAAACGGTCCAAGTTGAAGTGGAAGTCTTCGACGCTCCTTTCGATTACAACCTCCTTCTCAGCCGTAGCTAGATTGATTCCATGCGCGCAGTTGTGTCGACTCTTTTTCATGTTGTACGTTTCCCACATCAAGGAAAGGTAATTACCATCAACCAATTAGCCTTATTTAACTCAGATACATGCACTGGCAACATACCGTTTATTTCCAAACCCCCCCCCCAGATATGAGAACGTAGGTGTGGGTCTTCTCAAAGACTCCTCGTTAATGGGTACCTTCCGCATCCAACTGCCTGATGTTCCATATCCATCTATTGATTCAATCAACATGATCTCCACTGAAACCCCTGCATCTCACGACCCATGGATGGTACCTGACCCCAACGATCATACTTGTTACGGCGACGAAATGCCTTTGAGTCCGGTTGAGTTCGCCTATCAGGCCATTCAATCAGAAACCTCTTCTACCCCCTCTCTTGGTGATTTATCTCTGGATCATTTTCGTGTTATTTTTCCCATGGACGAGATGATTATGTCTGTCATGGAAGACACCCCCTGGGACGATGGACATCACCATTCCATCCTCTTTCTGGAACAACACACCATCGAGAGCTACCAATGGATCTCAACCCCGTCGACCATTGTCGTCATTTCCACCATTCCTGAGTCCACACATGATGTGATTTCTGAAGGGAACGTAAGAAATATCTCACCCACTATTCCCCTAGACATATCCATCAAACCTGGAATTGTCAAAAATGTGCATATCGAAGCTTCATGTTCCCCTGACGAAATCGTCACTGACAAGTCACTTTTCAAATAATTTCGTGACGTCTTCGCCTAGAGCTATGAAGAAATGCTGGGTATTGACCCCAACATTGTGATACATGGTATTAAGACATACCCAAATGCTAAACCCATCCAGCAACACCTTCGTCTAGTTCACCCACATAAAGCGACTGCTATCAAACTTGAAGTTGAGAAAGTTCTCAAAGTCAGCTTTATTTACCTGATGGCTCTCACTAACGGGGTTTCCAATCTTGTCTCGATTGACAAGAAATAAGGAAAAATCCACGTGTGCGTTGATTATAGGGATATTAACAAAGCATGTCCAAAAGACAACTTTCCTACCCCCTTCATCGACCAGATTGTCGACGATTGCGCCAGAAGTGAAATCTTCTCTCTGATGGATGGTTTCTCTGGATATAATCAAATCAATATTGTTCCTGAGGACCAACACAAAACCACTTTTATTTGTCCTTGGGGCACTTTTGCCTATCGAAAACTTCCTTTCGGTCTAAAAAATGTTGGTGCAACTTTTCAGCGCACTATGTCTTATGCCTTCCATGATATCAAGCACATCATGCAGCCATATCTTGATGACTTGCCCGCTCATTCCATGCATTGGGTCGATCATCCCATACACCTCCGAGCCATTTTCCTCCGATGTCGGTTTTACCATATACGCTTGAATCCTCACAAATGCATTTTCTGCGTCGAATCCGGTCGACTTCTAGGCTTTATCATTTCACATCAATGGATTAGGGTAGATCCTTTGAAGGTGGAGGCAATTCTTAATCTCCATCCTCCTTCTACACTTCACCAGTTACAAAGTTTGCAAGGGAAAGAAAATTTTCTTCGGCGTTTCATCCTGAACTATGCCTAGATAACTCTTGGATTTATGCACCTACTCAAAAAGGGGTCCGAGTTCGTATGGGACACCATCGCAAACAAAGATTTTGAAGCTCTGAAATTGTCCCTGACATGTGCTCCGCTTCTCTTCCCCCTTGATTACAGTCGTGATTATTTCCTCTACCTCGCAACCTCAGATTACACCATCGCTATGTTTCTTGTTCAGGAGAATGATTCTCATGATGAACATGTTATCTATTACTTGAGTCGAAGTCTAACGCCTACCGAAACCAAGTATTTACATGTCAAAAAACTGGCTTTGGTTGTCGTCCAAGCAGTTCAACATTTCTGGCACTATATCTTCTCTCACAAGACTATAGTAATTTCTAACTGCAACCCTATGCAACACATTCTTACCTGACAACTACTAGGGGGAAAATACTCCAAGTGGATTGTGATACTACAGGAGTTTGACTTAGAGTTCGAACGTGCTAAGTCCAAGAAATCCTTATTTTTTTCCAAGTTGATATGCGACTTTCCCTACTCTGAAATGGAAAATGTAGCAGCTGATTCATTACCTGATGAATCCCTTTTCCTAATTAGTTCCAATGATCTTTGGTACGGAGACATCATCATATATCTCCAAACCCAGACTTTCTGGCCTAATTTTTCCAGTATTGATCATCGTCGTATACGCTACCAAGCCTGTCCGTATATTATCCTAGGTTATACTCTTTATCGTCATGAGATTGACTCAGTTTTTCAACACTGCCTCACATTTGACGAAGCCGAGAAAGCTTTAAATGACTACAATTCTAGAGCCTGTGGCGGTCATATGTCCGGGTATGCCACTGCCCAGAAGATCTTACAAGCTGGGTATTTTTGGCCTTCTTTATTTAACGATTATATAATTGTCGTCCAAAAATGCCATGCTTTCTAGACCTACAACCATAAAATACGGTCACATCATGCTCCTCTTCACCCTATGGTCTCCGTTAGTCCTTTTGCGAAACGGGGTATCGATTTCATGACATGTCACCCCCACTCGACCAAGGGGCATGGATACATTATTATAGCCATAGATTATTTTACGAAATGGGTCGAGGTGATGCTGACATTTGAAAATACCGAAAAGACCGCAGTATTATTCATTTTCAATCACATCATAGCTCATTTTGATATTCCTCAGGCTATTGTCACCGCTCACGATAGCCACTTTAGAAACTTCATGATGTCTAAACTCACTGAAAAGTTGGGTCTTTTCCATGAAAAATCAACGCCCTATTACCCACAAGCCAACGGCCAAGTCAAAGTAGTTCACAAAGTTCTCATAACTATGCTTCAACGAATGATAGGGATTCACAAAACAAGTTGGCACACAATGTTGTTTTCAACATTGTGGGCTTACCGGACATCTGTTAATTCTGCTACCAGGTTTACACCATTTTGGTTAGTCTATGGTCTTGAAGCCATTCTCCTAATTGAATGTGAGATACCCTCCCTGAAACTAGTTGTCGAACTCCTACCAAACACCTCTGCTGAAGAAGAACGTCTGTTGTATCTCATGCGATTAGATGAAACTCGACACAATGCTACCCTAGTCATAGAATCCCAAAAGAAATGTGTCAAGGTCCAATACGACAAACATGTCAAGCCTTGCATCTTCTCCGAAGGAGATCTGGTTCTCCTTTATGAACAGGATCGAGACATGCTAGGAGCTGGAAAATTCGAATCCATGTGGTGAGGTCCTTATATCATTAGATGAGTTTTGGAGAAAGGAGCTTACGAGTTAGTATATTACGATGGTATCCCTTTGAGTGAACCCATAAATGGGTTGTACTTAAAGAAGTACTATGCCTAAGATCACCTGTGCATGAGTACTTGTAATTTATTGTATCATACTTCTTGTGTGTTACTGTAGTATGCTTTTTTTGTTATTTGGTCTCTGCCCTTATGTTACGCTATGTTTGATTTCAAAATGTCTGAGTCTTTCCTACCCCACATTGGCTTCGCTGATGGCACTAGCCATAGTACTCAGAACCTTGCTTCTGTTGCTTGGGTAATTTATGCCCCTACGAATGAACTTATCACTCTACGAGGTGTGTGTATCGGTCGTGTGACCAATAATATTGCAGAGTATAGCACCATTATCGAATTATTAATTGATGTTATCTCACTCGGTATCTGTCACTTGGTTGTACGACTCGATTCGCAGCTAGTAGTACTACAATTAAGTAATTTCTATGTTATTCGAGGTCCTACTTTATTATGGGTATATTTGTGAATTTGCCTCTTGGAACGTTATTTTGATTATATTGAGTATCAGCATATTCCTAGATGTCTAAATACATTAACTGATGCATTAGCTAATTATGTATTAGATAGACATTTGGTCCATTTATAAATCAATCACATCATATGTATCACACAACACAATATAAGCTGGTAGAAGCCGTATATATGTATATAACGATCAAAAGTTTGTTTACAAAAAGTTTCTGTGCGAGGACCAAAATTTCAAAATTTGAAGCTCATAGCTTCTACAAAGTAGCATCATGGATGACACTCACGATAACACACGATTGCCCGGGAAACCCTACAAAGAAGTTGGCCAATAGACTCTAATACACCCACAATATGGCGTTGATAATGTTGAGGGACCTCTCCGATAGTCATGTCCAGAATGTCAGCAGTCAACCCCTCCAAGTTTTGCTCCACTGCTTCAGAATATTCAGCATCCCATCGCGGCATTGGAGCCACCTCTCCTCGTCACTGAATAGGTGACGTAGTTGGAGGTCAGTATGGCCCCACATCTGTGTCATTCAAAAGTGATTTTTCGATCAGTTCTTGGGCAAACTTAAAAAACATTTCATATGATAAAAATTACAAAAACATTTAAAAGAACAAAATGTGTACTTCTTACCCACGTCACCCCAATGAGCATCCTCAGGTAGGGCCAAGTTTGGGTCCCCTCAAAAATCCAATCCGGCATAGGCATAATCATCAACCATCAACATTTGTGGCTGCAACCAGTCAAAGAATGAATCATTGTATTTGATGATAGGCCCAGCTACATGTTGGGCCATGAGGTTGCACCACCTTAGCATCCTCAGATCCTCTGGAGCCGGTAAACCCCACTGAACCTACAACCTTGGTAAGGGAACCCTCTCAAGAAATAAGGACACCAAAAGTGATCTGTACCCGAATTGCCTTAGGTCACCTTTCCTGCATTTTGTCAACTACCTCTTTATGCTACAAAGGATTGCGTCTGACCAGTTAAAGACCCGAGGCTTAGTACACTCTATGGCATACTAAAAATAGCTTTGGAGAGCCATGTGCAGAGTAGCGCTCCCATCCATCTGAGCAATGGTGAACAATATGGTGTGAAGTGTCAAATCCTGGACCCCCCAAATGGCCACCTTTCATTTGCTTATTTCCGCCTCTAGAGCATAGTACTGACGGCAATACTCACTCATAGGCAGCCCAACACCTCGGCTACTGGTCAAGCTAGAGTGGTACCCACACCGTGATAATCTTGTTAGGAAGTAAATATCCTCGATATCCAAGGACAATGTGTGGACCCCCATGTGGAATACTTACTGGTCCACATCCCACATATGAACGAGGTACTCCAACAGCCTGACTTGGGCCCTCATACCCGGGATCCGAAAGAATTTCAGGAGACCACAGTCTCGTAGAGTGGCAATAGTGCCCGGGTCATTACCAGCAATAGCATCATCTTCTTCATGCTCTCTTTCACGCCACTCCAGAACCATCGTGATGGTTAAATGCCTGCACAAAAACCATAAGAAGAGAGTCATTAACTCATTTCAAACCTTGGCACTTTTTCATTGAGAAAAAATCAAAGTAAATTTTCATTTTGTAGTTCTCGCAGGTGGCCCTTTAGCACAGTGTGAGGTTCTCACAAGTGCCTTTGGGGCCACCTGCAAGAATCATGCATTCTCACAGGTCCCATATGGATAGCCTGCGAGAACGCCTGGGCGCAAGTTTTGGACCTAAAACAAACTCAAAAACTTGAAATTTTCCAATGAAAACAAAATATTGAACCATGAAAAGGTAGAAGATAGGGATCTTACCTCACTGATGGAGACGGTTTGCCAAACGGTTACTCATACCTTTCGTAATCGAGCACTAAAATTCAAGGGCAAAAGAGGGGTTTTGGGTTAAAATCTTGGCAAAGTCACAATGACTATTGTGAAAGAACTTTTACCCACTTATATTTACTTTTTACCATTTTTGTTGATTTTTATAATTGTTTTATTCATCAAACCAAATGCCTAATAGCCCTATGAGTGCGAATTTTTGTAGATATGACGACTTCAAAGTCTACATGAAGGAGTACGGATATTTTCTCTTTTTTCATCGCGTGTTTAATTATTTTTTATGGTTTATAGACAAAACCTTGAGCTTGGTCTTTGTTCATTCTCACACTCGAAAATATATGAGAACATAATTGAGCACACTTTTATCACTTTTTCGGGCTCTTTAAGCTCTTTTCAGACTCTCTAAACATGAAAATATTGTCGATCAATCTTGCTATTTTCACGCTCATTAAAGTATTTGAAGGAAGCATCTGTTGGGCGATAATTTATCTCTTTTTCGGTCTCATCAGACTACTTTACAAAAAAGGAACTGAGAGAGTTCTCTTTTGAGTTTTTTTCTAGACTCTATAATCATGAAAAACCTTTGAGTTTTCTATCTTTGGACTCATTAAACAAACATAGAAAGACCCATAATGGGACCGAACCACTCCTTCCTAGGGTTCATTAAACATACTCTGAGGGACTTGTCCGAAGGATGATCTTACATCAACAAGCATATGTTATTCTCCTCAATCTTGCGTAAAAATAAAGAGGTACTCGCTAGAAATGGTAGGGGAAAATTTGGGAAAGGGATGTGTTTTCGTATTCATAATATTGGCAGTAAGTGTCGCTCTTGAACATGACACTCCCTATTCATTATTTGAAGCCGGTTTCGGAAATCCATTTGTCTCTCATTCGACTAGCCACAAGGTCATATCTTGAGTCGTCTCTAAGTCAGTGCTGCCAAATCATTTGTCGTGTCATTCATATGTTCAAGCGAAGTTCATCCGAAACCTCTATTGAGTCGGCCATCTGTAGTTGTCCATTCTCTTTGTGTCAGCCTTTCCTGTGTCCAATTCAACCTATATCATACTCTGTTCCACCTTCAAACTCTGTTACTCATTTTGTGTCATTGATGGGGGACACATCAAGGCCCTCCTGTGACGAGTTTTGTTTCGTCAACTCCAGCTCATTATCCAAAAACAAGACTTAGAAATTATTTGGTGCGAACTTGCATGCTCAATGGTAGGTTTCCTCGCTTTCGACGGTGGGTTTTAATCATTGACCCCTGATCAAGAGATTCCGTCGAATGTTCGACCTCAACTCATTTATTCAAATTCAGTGGATTGTACTAGTGTACCTTGGGATTCATGACATTAATGGTGATTTCCCTCGTGCTTGTTAACGGTATCATCAATGACCGATAATCAAGTGGTTTCTACCATGTTCGACTTCGGCACATGTAATCACATGGTTAGATTCATACTTTCGAGTGACAGGATTGAAGACCCTGGGTCCCATATTTTTGACCCAGGTTGCGATGGAGTATGTATGATTTGTATCAACACATATATCCACTTTGTATGTCTCGTGGCTATGTCGTCTTAATTTGAATTTTCTTGCATAGATCCATAGTGTATTCTTGGTGGCTATGCGATATTTTGATGGCGTGGATCCATGGTGTATGATTGGTGGCCATGTCCCACATTCATGATGGCATTCGTTTGTGATCTGAGTATGGGAATGCTTGCCTCAAAACTAGTATTATATTCTGCAGATGCCTGGTTGTTTGCAGATTTCCGATTAGGTGTACTCATGGTTTCCGACACACACATGCAGTTTACAAAGTATTTTGGCTATTGTTAGGACCTCACAATGCACCTTTTTGCCCATACTTTTTGCCATTATTATACCCTTCATCAATTGTATTTAGGCTCATAATATCACTTCATCTAATCATTCCAAGGTATACAACGTCCTTTCTCATTACTATATGCTTAATCTGTTTTGCATAATATTTTACATCACTTTTGTACTTAACCATTGATTAGACTGCAGACTAGCATTCAAAGCCTGTTGTTGAAACACAGTTCAGGATGCAGATGCTGAAACACTGTTACACAGTCCGAAGTCCCTGATGCTGCAACACCATCATACATTTTGGAGTCGCAGAAGCTGAGACACAGAGCTATTACGAAGCTTAGAGCTGCAAATGCTGAAACACAGAGGAGACCGCTAGAACCAACGATGATGAAACACAAGCTGTTACAGTTAGCGGTCAAGGCCGACACAGTCAAGAGTGCAACTCACGTGGCTGAAACAGCTCGTGAATTGCAATGCTGAAACAGCATCAGCAGCAATAAGAAGAAGTTGTTACACCAGTCGTAACATCAATACCTCATTCAGTTCCTGTATTAGCATTCGGTTGCGTGAGAATAGGACATCCTATGCTGATTTAGAAAGAAGATCCGATTAAATTATACATTGTAATTTTTAGATATTGCATCGAGGAGGTTCCCTCTTTAAAAGAGAAGGGAATTCTTCATTCGGGCATCCAAGTTTTGATGTATTGAAAGACTCCAGAGAAGCGGGACGTATTCTGTTCTTCCAATTTGTAATGTGATATTTCGACAGATGAATATAATACTGCTTTGTGTATCCTTCCTTAGCTTCTCGTTCAGGGGAATCTTGTGAGAAGGGAGGGCCCACCTTCTTCACAAGATTCACCCATTAGTTAGAAGTGTGTTATTACAATTTCTGTTTATGCTTTGTTTAATTGTCATTTGCTGAAACACTGCTTTTAATGGATTTCGCTTTGCTGAAACACTACTAACTCTGTCTTGGTTATTGAATGGAATTGGTAATAGTTTTTTTCAGCAATCTCATGTGATGTTTTGTGAGGTTAGCAGAGATTTGGTTAAAGGGTTACTGCTCAGACAGGAAGGAATCACAACACCTTGTCTTCTATAGATTTCATTTCCCGCTGCAAGTGTGCTAGCCAGAGGTTCGGTTAAAGGGGTTCCTGCTCAGACAGGAAGGGATCCAATTACTTCAACTTCTATAGATTTCATTTACCTCTGCAAGTGTGCTAGCCAGAGGTTCAGTTAAAAGGGTTCCTGCTCAGACAGGATGGGATCCAAATACCTCAACTTCTGTAGATTTCATTTCCTGCTGCAAGTGTGCTAGCCAGAGATTTGGTTAAAGGGTTCCTGCTCAGACAAGAAGGAATCACGACACCTTGTCTTCTATAGAATTCATTTACTTCTGCAAGTTTGTTAGCCAGAAATTGGGTTAGGGATCCCTGCTCAAAAAGGAAGGAATCAGACTGCCCTGTTCTCTGTAGACCTCAACCTCACAAGTGTGCTAAAACAGAAATAAGGCTCAAGGCTCCTACTTAGAAAGAAAGGAACTAGGTGTCTTTGTTCTCTGTTAGATAGAGTTAATTGTTTTCTGCATTACTGCTTTCATGAAAGAGTGTTAGTACTGAGTCTCTGTTTGAGAGTAAGGGTCTTGTTCTCTGATTGCAAGATAGTTGTTCTT